>MJUU01001213.1:0-42306 GCA_002080025.1 Modiolus philippinarum
GTTCCTGGCCATTGTAGGTGTTTGCTGTTTTCCTGTTTTTGTAATACACCACAAATGGTAGCACAAAGGATGTTTTTACCAAGGAATGGGAAATGAATGATAGGAAATTTCCGAAATCATGACGTTTGTGAAGACATGACAACAGAGCAAACTACCAAAGCTATGAAACACTATATAAAATCAAGACACGTAACAGAATCAGATAGCTCGTGTGTATATGGATGGTATTCGTAGGCTAGAAAATTAAAAAAAAATAAATTGATTGGTTTTAGGATCAGAGTGTCCTCAAAAGTAACCCAAGTCACTGAAGGTATATGTAGCTTTAAGCACCTCAAATCCATTTCAAATGCAGTAAGTCATATATGAATGAATATGTTGGTGATTTATGTTTGCAGTATCTTTTGTTGATTTTCATTACTGTTCTATTGGCATATTACTATTTGTTCCTGTTGGGTATTTGAAGTGTAAGTCTGTTAATGGTCATGTCCATTAAAGTTTTAGTTATATATGTAAGATCTACGATGGCCGATAGCGGCCTGACAAAATACGAACTGACGAGAGATTTTTTTGTACATTTTTTGCATGTGTACAAAACAAAAACTGATGAAAGTTATTTTTGTACGTTACTTTTCTGTGTACAAAACAAAAACTGATGAAATGTTTTTTTGTACACTACTTTCATTGGTACAAAACAAACTGATGACAGATTTTATTGTACGTTACTTTCGTATGTACAAATTATAAACTTATGGACAGATTTTGGACGAATGTTCCTTAAGTTATGGGGTGATGACCAAGTGCTGTAGTAGATTAACATTTTATCAGCAACACTATAATAAAGCCATATTTTAAAAATCAAACTGTCAACCCACTTTAATTTTAATATAGGTCACATTCCAGCTGTCTTCAGACCATGCAGACAAATATACATCTATGTATCAATGATGACCTACTAAACTGTTAGATCTGAGGCTCCAAAAAGAGAAGATTTTTGGATGTTCAAGTATCTGATTCATTAATTAAAAAAAAACAAACATATAATATGCAAATTATAGTTAAAACGCTTATAAAATTTTTAATGCCTTTTGAGACCTAATTTATCATTTTATGTGAATTTTCTAATTTGAAAAACCCTTCCCTGTGCGTAATTAAACTAGTATTATTTCTGTTCAGCATTCCGCTGCGCGTTTGACACAGAGAAGTGGAGGACGATTTAAAATGTAAGTATTCTTTATGTTATAATGTTTTTAACAGCTGTTATTGTCACAAAATTGCATTGAAAGTAAATATAATGAGAAAGACAAAGTTAATTAAGATGAAGTAAGATTGGCATAGTGTTTTATTGATATTATAATGAGACGACTATAAAGAAGGTCTGGAAGGTGTCCCCTTTTCACATAATCACGCAAAAATATTTGTAAAATCATGTATCACGCTTAGGTGTTTGTTTTAGTTTTTTTCGTTTAAAAATCTGTGAAAGCGCGGATCACGCATATTTCTAGTGAAATTTTCACGCATATCACGATTCTAAAAAGCCCTTTTCACAGATCACGTTAAGACCCATTCCAGTCCCCTTATAAACAGTTAAATCCACATTCACATTTCCATGAAAATAATCGTTTAGAAGAAATTCAAAATGTGTTGGTAAATAAGCAATTATTTATACCCCCTCCCTATACATGATGCTATCAGAGTGGGGGTACACAGTTTTACCGTTGTGCGTCCATCCATTGGTACAAAACAAACTGATGACAGATTTTATTGTAGGTTACTTTCGTATGTACAAATTATAAACTGATGAAAGGATTTCTTGTACGTTACTTTCATGTGTACAAATTATAAACTTTTCGTGCGTTACTTTCATTTGTACAAGTAATAAACTGATGAAAATATTTTAAAATTCTTTTGAAAGTAATGTTGAAAATAATATGCGAACCTCGGGGTAATACCGTGGAAATCGTTGTTCATGGAAATGGAAATAATTATTCGCGCGTTAGTACCTAAAAAATACAACTAAAAAAAAATAATAAAATAAAAAAAAAACAATAACCTATTGCTATAGCAATCCAAAAAAAGTAACTGCGTTAGAAAAAAATCCACCTGACCCCAACATGCCCCACCAGAATAGCATATGGTCGACCCTTGCGTTGTCTACTGTAGAATGGTATCAGGTATGTTTACACGAGTTTTCCGGAGACTGCCCCATATTAGATTTATTTTAGTTGGTGTCAGAATTTAAGCTTTTTTAAAAGCTTCCCGGTTTATAGTCATCTTATTGACAAATATATACACACAATTAGTTTTACAATATACTGGCATCCCTAGGAGCAACGAACCCATACCCGAGTGTATGGATACATTTATAAACTGTAAAAATCCTTTATATCAAAATATTAAATTTCAACCTGTTAAACGAAGTTTTAATGAAATATTCACACAATCTTTGGTGTAAACCTGCGACAAAACAGTTTCATTAGTGTTCGGGCAGTAGATATAAAATTATGTACATTTCCATATCGGAAGCCCTTAGATAATAATACCAGAGAAAATATGCTGATCGGATCAGATTCTGACCTTTGACGGATTCCTAAAGCTACCATGGCAACCGGGAATAAAGAAACGACTGCCTTTCCCTATACCAGTTGACTCCAATATAGCTACTTTGGGTATTTGTCGTCCCTTACTTGTCCACGGTTGTATTTCGCAAACTGATTACATTGAAGGCAATGACAATGTAAACATATATGAGGCAATCAGTTCATAGCTAAATTCAAGTTTTTCCAATGTCTCCTCGAATGGTTTATATCGATGTGCAAATCAGCGGGATTACGGGGACGACGCACATCATTTAGCAACAGTATTACGCGGGAAATTCTGACCAATGAGCAAGCTTTGTTTTCGTTTCTGCAGACATGCTTGCAGCAAACCATTCTTGTACCCGATTTCCATGGAAACCGGGAATGAACTGTAAAATGATACAGAAGTTAATTGCATTCGCATATCCGTCGGAAGCTATTGAAGTAAAAAGAAACTTGATAAAAGGTAAGAAAAGAATAAGGGATCTACCATTTTACCTGTTGGGTAGGACATTTGTTTCATTATATCTTTGATTACAAAATAACTAAAACAACTGACCCAGACAGTTAAAAAAACAATAGCCTCGTCAAGTTAAATGGTCGGTGTCTAGGAAGTAAATATTGTACTTGGAAACATTGTCATTTAGAAATGCTCAACATGGTTGTTATGTCCGATGTGTAACATTTTCACCGGATATTTTCTGTGTGTCCGTATTAATTGGGGAAGGGGCACATTTTTGCTCAATGGCCATTTTTAGAAAGAATGTAAGAACATGACAAATTAAAGTAAATGAAGAAATATATACAAATAGAATAGAATCAATAATTAGAGGCTCCCAGGAGCCCGAATCGCTCACCTGGCTTTTAAGTTTCCATGATTAACCACAAATCTGCCATGACAGCCATTTTAAATGTAAAGTTGGCTCATTTGATGCAATTTTTAAAGGAACCTGTCAACAGCGATCCAGTTAAGGATTGGTTCCAACATTTTTGCAAAGGATGCTATGTCAAACTATGTTCAGCTGTGGTGGCCATACAGTTTGTCAGTTAGGTATATCAGATATAATATAAAAAGAATCTGATAAAATGATCATGCTACCTAAATTTGGTTGCAATTGATCCATAAGTTTAAGGCATGTAAAAGTATGTTCGACAGTGCCAGCCATCTTGCTTGACAGACAAGAAATGTGCCATCTTGGTTAAAGACCTTCCAAAACCCAACCCAGCACAACTTGTTTCGATTTGCTTCATTAACTGGTGATGATAGAAATGTATCATTATATGTCCGCATGACCATCAACTCCATGTTCGTTGAACACAGTTTAAATGCCAATTTCAATACTTACATTTTTTTCAACACTTAAAACATTTGCCTACCATCAATTGTGTTGTCTAAACAAGAAACACAATATTAATGTATCAAAATAATAAATTAGCATTATGGGTATATATTGAAAACATCTTTTGCAATATTGAAATGTTTATTGCATACAATAGCTACTATATTTATTTTGAAATATATAAAAATATGTTAAGTCATTCTTTGTTCAATTCAAACTCATCTTACATGTATGCATAAAAAGATTTTAAGAAAATTAAATTCAGCCCATTTTGACAAGGGAGGTAATAATAGCAGCTACAAAATATATCATCATTTAACAAATTTAATTAAAACATATAAAAGCAAAAAAACCGATATCATTATCTGTTATCTTACGCATTATTACTGTCATGAACTGATAATACCTTTCATTCTCTTTCTGAGCTCCAAAGATGTACTTTTATAACATTAACCCCCCTCCCCCCCAATTTTAGATCGGTCTAACTGAAATAACTCCTGTAAGGATTTGCTCAGCAGTTTCAAACTTGCAATCAAAATGTAGCCCTTGACATGCTCAACATTTTAGTAGTTTAATCTTAATCTCTATCTAAGACAGTTTTTGAGATATATGACCAATTGTTAAAAAAAGCAAAAATTTGACAAAGAAATGGCTATAAATCCTATACAGGTACTCATATTTTCTTCAGAAATTTAGGTTAGGTAGATCTTCATATGCTGAACATTTTTGCAGTTTAAACTTGACCTCTTTCTGTAACAGTTTTTAAAATAAAAAATAAAAAATATCAAAATTTTGAAAAATTTACGGAAAAAGGGCAAGAACTCCAAGACGGCTGATAAGATTTTTTTTCAAAATTTCAGGACAGGTAGATCTTGCTATGCTGATCCTTTCTGCCCCAATGTAAGATTTTTGATACCTTTTTTTTTAGTTATTCGCCAAAAACAACAATTTACTCCCTATGTTCTATTTTTAGTAACAGTAGCCATGTTGTTTGGTCCTCGGACTCCTCGGATATAATTTTGAATCTAGATACCCTGGTAATGATTCAAGCCAAGTTTGGTTAATATTGGCTGAGTGGTTTCAGAGGAGAAGATTTTTGAAAAAGTTTACGACAATCGGACGGAGGACGGACGGACGCCAAGTGATGGCAATATTTCACATGGCCTTTTAGGGCAGGTGAGCTAAAAAGACCATTTTCTGCTAATAATATTGAACTTTAAATCATATATTTTAATGAATCTATATCATTGTAATATCTACATTCAGAAAAAGTATGGCCGTAACTGTTTTACCGTCGTTAAAATTAAAAGCTTCTCATGCCTTCACACATGTAAAGCCCAAGTCACACTATCACGTTTTAAGAGATACCTTTTACTACGTTTGATATGGCCACGTTTCATGTCATTATTGTCATTTTCTACCTTTAAGGTAGATAGACACTAATATTCATATCCATGAGATTTTGCTATAAGTCGGCACAATTGAAAAACCCATCCTACTTACCCAAAATCTGTAATAAAAAGTATGGGTCACCATGCTAGCTTTTTCTTGAATTGAGATCAAATTTTGCTCATTTTAGCCATTTTTTCACCTAAATGAACATAGAATGCATGGGGAAAATATGGAAAGGCAATTTTTAGCTTAATAGAAATGAACCTATTATCCATGAGAATGTCATATATTTTTGTGAACAGATAGTTTATGATATAGTTTATTTGTTACAATGAAAAAAATGTATATGTCACCATGCTTTTAACGGAGATATTTTACAAAGTTTCCGGATAAAACATTATTGACGGGAAAAGGGAGTTAATTCACGGCTAAGTAAACGAAATATGACGTTTCATATCTGTCATTCAATTATGACGTCACAAAGGAAAAGTTGTCAAATTACTGTTCCGGCCCGAAAATCAAACCTGCCACGTATCGGACTCTTTATTTTTCTAATGCGCCATTGAATTGCGCAGCGCAACAGTGTCTATCTACCTTAAGCAGGTTTATGTTACGTTTTAGTACGTTTTCCTACGTTTTACGCGGTTTTGCTATGGATTATTTGAAGTATCTAGGTTTGACTACGTTTTAGGGCGTTTCGCCATGATAAGCTACAATTTAGTAGGTATTACTAGAGTTTGCTACGTTGCAACTACGGTCCGCTACGTTTACGGTAGGTTTTAGTACTACTAGGTTTCTGTTATTTATCATTACGTACCAGGGAGTTATTATTAACACCTTAAATTTTAAAAAAAAATATGATTGTGTAACAACATACCATGATTGGCTAACGCCATCCATTGCCCTGTCCAAGATGTTCAGTGTTTGACAAAAATAATTCGGCTAGATAATGATGGGAAAACATATGGATACTACTTTTAAATGTAGTAATACATAGCAAAGCGTGGTAATACATGTATGAGAACGTGATATAATATCTAGTAGACCTTGAGAAAACGTAGTAATACGTACACTTAAATCTGATAGAAAGCACTAACACGTAGCGAAAATTAGTATAAACGTAGTAAAACGCATTCCCACCTCTATAATACGTTTCGCACGTATCAGATATGGTTTACTACTCATCAGTACGTTCTTACTTAGGTTTAAATCGCTTAAGTACCTAAGTACTACGTATTAATTTGTGCAGACCAATAAAAACGCTAGGTAGTAAAACCGGAAGCTTGACACTTGACAGTGTGACTGAGTCTTAATTGAACAATTGTTACATTAATACGAGAATTTTGAGTCGTGTTCCCTCCGACAACATTTTTGTGTATTATACGAAAAAATCAATACATCAATACCTTGAGATGGAATCACTAATTAATGAACACTGTTGAGCTAAGGGTGATTTATATTAAATCAATTTGTAGCGCTTCAGATTAATTGTTTTTCGTCAATTAAAATTTATTTGAATAATTGTCATGCAGGACAACTTATAAGTATACTTCAATTTTATAAATCGTTTGTCTTAAGTTGGTATATATTTATATTCAATAGGGCTGGATTCCGGTTATCCTTCTGACTGGTATTTTAGGAGATCGTTTCCGCCTTCAATTACACGAGAGTTCCTATCTCGAAAGTCCCGTATTAAACATGAATAATATTCAGTTTCAATTTTTAAAGGATTTTTTCTTAGTTTGGCTATTTCGATGCCTCAGTTGAAAAGTGTTACTTAATTCTATTATTCTTATCGGTCTTAAATGATTTAATCTCTAATGTGTGTTCATCCCGAAAAGCCATCAAACGCAATTAAACTTGGAGTTTGAATGCAAGTGAAAATTTGTATATTTTTGTACATCTGAAGAAGATGTGGATTGCTGTCTTATTGTCATATATTACATATTTGAGTCGGCAAAACAGTAGGCTTACTGCGTAGGATCTAACTGTAAGAATTATTACACGTATAGTATAAAATAACTGAATAATATTCTGTTTTATATTTCAGAATTTTTAGTATACCGTGCAATTCATTTGGGTAGCTGTTTCTCTTTCAGGAAGGCCTCATGGTGACTTTAAGATGAAGGACAACACTAAAAGCTTTATTCCATTTGCTTAATCTTACTATGTATTTGTAAAGAATTTGTCCAATGTACATTTACTCCATATCCCTTTATTTGTTCATTATATATATTTGTTTTCTTTTCTTCCAAATGTTTCGATTTGATCTATACTGAAGAGACATAAGTTGTTGAAATGGCTTTCTGCAGTAGCTAAATTTACAGTTACTTCAGTATTTAGTCATATACCACTGGGTCGATGACTCTGCTGGTGAACTTTTAGTCCCCGTGTGTATTCACCAGCCCAGTAGTCCAGTACGTTGGTGCTAGCCCTAAAACCGAATTTATTTGGAAACTTGCAGTATCTAAATTTTAGAAATTTTGATTTAACCTAAGTAGTATCTCCATCGTGCAAAGCTCTGTCCTTAGTTTGTTTTGGCTTTCCATTTTATTCTTCTGGGAAGTTGTTCTCTATCAGGTTTTTATATATATTCGGGTTTGGTCTTTCCAGTGTTTCAATTTTATCTACAATGTGATTTTTTTTATTCATATACCATGCATACAAGTTCTGGTTTTGTAATTTTGATGTTATATTGAAATAATTAGTCACCATAATTTATTTTACATCAGCTGAGTTCCGACAAAATAGCAAACTTTGCTGTCTAATCGACGCCAACAAAAAAACCCGTAGACTATGTTGCCAATAATACTTTTCCCTGGCAGATTTTTAAAACGGTTGCTATAGTTCTGGTAGTCATTTTTTAAAAATGAAAAAAAAGTATGAAGGAGACCATGTTGACCTGAATGCTTTCTTTTGCAGTATATTTTATCCGGAACAGAAAGACCAATGGACGACGAAGGTAAAATATTATTCTTGGATAATTTTAGATAGCTCGAGGACCAATAAAAAAAAAAAGAAAAAAACTTACATGTATGATAGGACGATTACATATAAAAAGACTATCTTGTTCAAATAGTGACATTTCTAAATAATGGCGAGAAATGTTTTGATCTGACGCTTCAGAACTTGAAGATGTAACAACTTTCATCCAAATCTTAATATATCCAGTTTTTACAAAATTTCAGTACCAAATATTTATACCTATGGAAGAAAAATAGTAAATATTTTCAGTTGTTAATGGTCACGACATAATGTGATCTAAATTGTCGCTACAAACCAAGCTGAGAAAATGTGCACACCGTATGAATGAGCCCAAGAAACGTTCTTCTCATAGGAAAATTCTCTCTCTTGTAAATCTTAGTTGTAGTTTTCCATATAAAGCAGAAACATGAATCCCGAAAAAGGACTATTAAAGTTGTCCTTATTTGCTTTATTTAAAGTCACTTCTTAAGATAAATGTCGAAAGAATGAAAGTTTCAGAGCAGGTTTTTGTCTGCTATTGTATGTATTGTTGAATTTATCTTTGAAGTCAGATTAAGACGGACTTTTATGAAGTTTGACTGTTAACTGGGATTCATAGTAAAAAAAGAATATGAATAAAAAAGTTTAAGTTCCCAAAGAAATCCCTACAACAAGTCGAGACTGATATTTGATCAATTTATAATGGGTGAATTAATGTTAGAAGTATGGTTTTCAGTGCAAATAAAGTATATATAAGAAATTATAATGTATTAAATTGTGTAATGTATCGTTCCAGCGAATGAATTCATTATAAAACATGCAATAAAAGGACTAAAATACAAGGAAATAGCCCAACTGATGAATAAAGAAAAAGGAATTATGCTTAGGTAACGTAAAACACATCTCTGCTAATGTATTATTGACCCACACAAACACTTGCACAGAACATTTCTAAACCTCTTGTTGAAGATTTAACACATTTTTATTTTGTCTTTGTATTGTGTGAACACACACACCAAAAACAAAAGAGAAAGAAAAACAAACTACAACAGAACAAATAAAAAAGTATTTTCATAAAATGTAGAAGATCAGAGAACTGGATGTTGCATGATGCTTGGTTGATTTTTTGCTTTTACTGAGCTGAACTTAATACCCATTTATTAGGCACATACGTTTTTAATTATTACAGTGCCAATGCTATAGGGAAGAGACTAAGGCGAATCAATTTTCCATCAAAAAGAGGACCGACCTATCAGACTCGGGACTTTATAAAAAGGGCAATTCAGGTACGCATTTCAGACATTAGAATTTTAGAGTTTTATAAAGAACAATTTGTGCATGCGTGATTTCATACAAATTATTGCTTCATATGTAGTTCTATGATACATTGAGAACAAATCGAAGTTGCATGCACTTAGCTTTTTATAATCCTGATGTGAATTGACTCAGAAAAACGGTACAGACTGATTACTAGTCAAGAAATTCAACTGAAATGATTTTTTAGTAACCCGTTGCGACTTGCTGTTACCACACTGTGCGATCCACCACAGGGTCTTATTTACTGTTCCTGTGTATTTATGTAGAACGCTGGAGTATGTGGCATTTATATTAAGGTGCTACCCCGTAGGTGACTCCAGATTTTGGCATGAAATTTTATTGTTTAGTGCAAGAAAGTTTCACATGCAGATGCGTGCATTTTGAACTATATATATAGCCTCTAGATCAACCTTCGACCCTTGTTGTGTTGAAAAGGTTTACTCCTGTAACAAATAATTTTATGAATCAAAATAATGCCAGATTTACTCATTCTGCAATAAATATAGAACAGATTATAGTGATTTTGTTATGAATCATAATGGAGCTAGAGAATCTCAAAATCAAGACCTTTGATAAACTTTCAAGTAATCATGGCTTGGTGCTGGTTTCTTAACTGAATGTTAATTTGTATACATGATGTGCAGTATATACATTTGTCAATAACAATCCAACACAATCAGATTTGCACGATATATTCGCTGCCAGTCTACAGGTGATATAACGACAACGGTAGATCTTCGAAATCAGACGTCGATTTGAGTCCGGACGTGTATCATATATAAGATGACATGTTTCGCCATGTTAATACAATTCTAGTGATGATGTTGTATTTTTTCATTAATACATTACATTCAGTTCTTGTGTATGAGAAAGGGAAATTGATTTGTTCAGTTGTCTTCAATGTCAAATTATAGTAAGACTCCGTTACCTACTTTTTCCCATAAATTAATAAATAATATCAACTTAGGCTTGATTAAAATGCAAAATGACAAACATTCGGCACTATGTTGATAGTGAATAATTAATAATATTTTAAAAACAATATTGATACACAAATGAGGTGATTTCCAGCAAATTTGAGAATCTTATATGTTTATTCCAATCCTTTATCTGTGAATACTTCCCCTTTAATTTATTACTCCCAGTCAATTGTTTTCCGGTTTATAATTCGTGATAAAATAAAAGTTCTGAAACTTGTTTTTGTGCTAAATTTAAAATAGAAATGAGAAATATAGAATTATAAATTTCTGTCGACAAAATTAAAACGAGGAATTCTTTATCAGTTGAAATCAACCGAAAGACTAGAAAGACCCAAGTTCATATCTTAAATGATAAAAAGGTTGCAACGGAAATTGCAGCAATTCCTTTACCAGGTAAACAATAATATGCTTTCATGTCGGATACTAATAGGCAGCTTTGCGTTACCCTGAAATATAGAATGACTATTTCAATGTTAATATCATCAATTCTTGCGAAATGCCCAAAATTTATACATATCTTCTTTTCCATAGAATCTTTTGACAGAAGAACCATCAACCTTAGGTTACAGAAACATAACTGCTATTCTTAGACAGCGTGGATTCCACGTGAGAAGGTATATAAATAACAGGAAGAAGTTTTACATTTTTCGATTGACGATTTGAAATATGATTTAGCACAATGAAGTAGTTATACTACGAAGACCTAGTAAATAAGTTTCAGATCCAAACAAAATCTGTTAATCTTAAAATGTAGGAAAAAGAAGTTTTTTTCCGTGTTATCTTTTGTCAAGTGATATTGAGAGGTCCGAGATTTTATCAGCAGGAATAGTATATTAAGGTAGATCGGTAGCCTTCCGACATTTTGAATTTGTGATTAATGCTCCACTTGGTATTATCTGCTTTTTATATACGCAGATATTTTTATTCGTGGTGAAACTTTTAAATACTATTCCATTGAAACAAAAAGGCCAGGACAAAATTTACTAGATTTACATGTATTTTGCTAATTTGACATGATTTAATTATTTGAGAATAAAATGTTTTAAAAAGGGAGATAATCGGATAAAATACTTTTACAAAGATATCACTATGAAAATTTTCATTTTAAAAATTATTCGGAAAACGAAGCCGGTGACCCCCATTTTTCCTTATATTTTTTAAAAGTATTTCAAAAGGGCTAACTTATAAGTAAAATAGAAAGAAATCTATGGATTGGTTTTCAATCAAAATACATATTTTTTATATTTTAAAAAAAATAACCTTTTTGTTTTCTTGTGCCCTACTAGTAGATGCCGTAAGGCCGAAAATTTGGGCAGCTTTCTTTCTTTTTTGTTATATTTTAGCTGTTTTTTATTGTATAGTTTGTCTTTTTAACTTTTAATATTGGCCATTCTTTACCATTTTTATTTTGTTTATTCGTTAACTTGGCCATCGCACAGCATATATTTTTACATCAAAATACATGTTTTTCTCTATATATTCAATATAAATATTTGATAATTTCAAAATAAATTATTTAAAAACAAGCATGGTTACCCCCAACCCCCCCTTTTTTATTTTTTAATTTCAATGCCAATATCGTAAGGAAACTTTCCTGCAAATATGAATACAATCTATGGACAACATTTGAAGTACCCGTCTTGCCTTATGCGTGGATTCAAAGTCCAGGAGTAATTACAATAGAGGATTTATCTTGCATTTTAGGTTACTTATCGTTACTTTGGTACTACATATTTAATACATACCATTTTTACATCATTAAGTTTTTTGTTTGCTTAACATTTGCTTTTAGCCAACCAATCGAATGGTGTGAATAAAAGAAGTTACTTGAATCCAGACACTTGTTAACTATTCATGCAACACGTCAAGATTGATAAAGAAAACGAGCATTTAATTTTTCAAATATTTATTTATTTACCAGGGATACAGTGGTGGAACTGATGAGAGAACTAGATCCTCAGGGCGTAGACCTTCGTCGTAGAAGGAGAATTAAGAGAAGAGTTTATAGATCATTTGGACCAAATCATACCTGGCACATAGATGGGTATGTAAGAGATAACTGCTGCAGTGATAATCCAGATTTAAAGCAGTTTGGCCAAAGAATGTTGCATTTAATTTCATAATAAAGAGATTCATCATGTTCGACAGTGTTTATAACAAGATGCTTTTCAAATTTTCACATGTTCCCAAAACAAGTCAGGACGCCAAAATGCAACTAAGGTTAATATGCGACAGTACTAAAAATGACATTATACTCTGTTTGGCCGATGTCAAAAGTTGAAGGATAGTTTATCGACCTAATTAAATCATTCATAAAATGAATCTGGAATTTATAGAGAGGGAAAATAGACATTTAGTGTAGTTTTTCGAACAATCCCAACAAACGTGGAGATCGGACATTGATACCGCTTTCTTTCATAATAAAATCGTTAAATGTAAGAGGTGGAACTTCTGTTTGTCGGTTATGCTGTTAATCCTTTTTGGGCAAAATTGCTGTCTGAAAAGGTAATCCAGCCGACAATCAAGATATCGTCTAAAGGCAATTTTCTAGAGTCAATTTCATGTGTTTTTCGACATATATCAGAAACAAGAATCAGGAAAGGTCACATAAAAATTGATCAGAAAATAAATAACATGACGCCAACGACGCTTTAAAGTGGTTAATGAAAAGGTGGAAGAATCTCTTAATATTTCCTACGGTTTCTTGATAATGTCTCTTCAGTGCACTCGCGTTTCGATACGAGTTCAGCAAGCATGTATCTACGTATGTTTGTGTGTATTTGATCTTCCTATGTTTAAATATTTGTATGAGAAAAAAAGAAGACTTCGTCAGTTGTCTGACCCTTTTGATCTCTCTTCTTAACAAAAAAAAAATTATGTTATAAATACTTTCATTAGCACATAATTTATTTTTATCTTAAATATCACCAGAAAGAAACAACAATATTTCTTTATTTTCAGATATGATAAGCTGAAGCCGTTTGGCATAGCAATGCATGGATGTATTGATGGGTATGTACAAAAATGTACATAAAATGTTTCAAATGACACATTTTGAATATAAATAAGCAATGAATGTGAACATGGAGGATTCAACTAAAAATTATGTTCTTTATTGCATATTATCCGTGATATTCAGGAAAAATATGCGAAAGTACAAAAATTACTCTCCAAAATTAGACAATTTACAAGTTGTTGCCCCAATAATATCTAAATTTTTGACCAAGTACAAAAATTTCGAACATAACAAATTAGCTATGATTGCAAGCACTGCAAAGAGACTCTGAACTTTCACACACACACACACACACACACACACACACACACACGCGAGCATGACATATGCATTCACGTGTAGTAGCTTACTGTTATATAGGTTGTGGCCATTAGCAAAAATTAATCTTGAAATGAGGCAAAATGACAGGCAAAGGAAAGGTTTTGGATGCAAAATTAACTCATGCTTGAACATTAAAGCTTAATTTTTCAAATAATTTATATTTTTTAGTGTGATAGAAGTTTGTGCGGGATTCGGAGATAAACATCTATTTCCTATAGATATATATTATTATCGGTAATTTGTTTAAATTCCCTTTGATCTACATTACCTGATAATGCCAGTATCAGCGAATAGGTAGAAAATACAGGGTCTCTGTCAAGATGTCACATGCGGTTACTATGCTTTGGTACTACTTGACTGTGTTCATACGCGGTATATGCTGGACGTAATTTTTGTAAACTGCACATTATATATTATCATTGGCTATAGAGCTAACATAGTGAGTTAGGCTGCAAGTAGAAATCTATTATACGGTAAGGCGAAGCCGCACCGTATAATAGATTTCTACTTGTAGCCTAACTCACAATGTTAGCTCTCTAGCCGATGATAATCTTTTTGTCTTCTATGAACATGCATCTTGCAATTCTGATAAATTGGCCAATATGTGTGTGACCGACAAAGATATATAAATAGATCAACACACAAGTTACACAGGTGATGTTGGACTTGTCCATTATAACTGTCCATTATAACTATGGGGGAGTGTCTTCAATCCTAACTCCACGTGTTTGTGTTGTTACAAATATTTTGATCGATAATTATGTTTGTCACGTTTATGTAATGTAGTTATTGTTTATGTTTGATTTTCAGCTCGTGATTGTCAATTTTTTACGTCAATATACTTTATTCATTTATTAAAATCAAGAATAGGTTGTAAGGCGGGCGTGTCTTAGATCGAAAACCCACGTGGTTGTGCTTTTTTACTCATCAACAAAGGCTTACAATAATTTTTCCCGCGTGAACACTGTAGTTTTTAATTCTCGTAAGAACTAATCATCGTTTACGAAAAGCCTTCATAGAAGACAAAAAATATTGCACATTACAACACATTAACCAAATTGAAATAGAAATCTCAACTTATTTCAATTTTCTATGAAGTTATTTTTATCCTTTCGTTAATTACCGATAAAAGAAATATAGGACATTTTTTTGCTACAGACTTTATCACGGCGTAACGCATCACTTGATACTGGCTGTGATGAATTCCGTGTCAAAAACAAAATGTCCTATATTCCATATCTCACAGACATCATTTATTGATTTTATTAAAATGTTTCGGCTACACAGACACTGACAAAACCTTTTTCTTTCAAATGTAGATCTTAATAGGTTTTGTAAATTTTAGTAGTTTAGACCATGCACCTAGTTTTTTTATTTTATTTTTACTGTATTATTGTGTTTTGATAGAGGCATGCAAATGCTTAATCTAACGTTAGCAGACAAGTTCCACCGAGGAAAAATTAGTGCGTTAATCGCATCTCACTACTGGCCCTCTGTTTGTCCCTTACCACAGACGAATATATAATTGATTTTTTAGGGCTCGTATAAGTACATCATATGCTTATCCAGAGTTTTCAGTTAGCCGTTCAGGTTTGTCGGGCTTCCTAGACGATTAATATATATATATATATATATATATATATATATATATATATACTGCAAATGGTCTCACATGTACAAGATGATACTACAGCACAAAGATTATATCGAAACAATCAAGACTACCTTAGGGGATATTAGTTTTTTAACTAACTCTTGAAATAACGCATTTATTATTATTATTATTATTATCTTTCAGCTGTTAAATGGCTACTCTGGATTTTGTTTCTTTTTTCTCTTTCTTATTTTCTTTTTTTTTTGCTTTTGTTTTTGTTATTGTGTCTGTGTTTGTTTTTGTTTTTTTTTCTTTTTTTTTAATTTCTTGTTTCTGTTTTGTTTTCATTGCCTTTTATATTCTACACCGAATGTTCAGGTGTTGAATTTCACTGTGTTTCAGGTATTCTCGCAAAGTTCTCTGGCTAACAGTTGCATCTACCAACAATGATCCGTCTGTTACAGCTTTCAATTATGTGCAGTGCTTAGAGAAAGTAAAAGGTGACTTTCATTGATAATTTACAGAATTTTATCCCAAGTATATTTAATAGAAAAATTATGGAATGTATGCCAGACAGACAATAATCAACAAATTCCATACACAAAAAAAAAACATTAAACTTTTTCAAAGACGACAGTGGTAACTTAATTTAGAACAAAGTTATATTTACTGGTACAGCAATTACAGTTGTAGAGATAATGAGCACGAGCAATCAATTTTTAGTCCAATATTTGTCCAATGTTGAAAATTTGGTGGTCAAAAATGTATACATGACGGTAGTTCATTGTCTTAATCTTTATTATTATATATTTTCATTATCACTGACATCATGGAATATTCATTTCCTTAATAAAATAGTATCCACAACAATTTTTTATAAAGTAGAATTTTAACTCAGGGGCCGATACAGAATTTCTTAAACGGGAGGATGTGATCTGTTTTATTCCGTTAAATAATTAGTTGACACAGTATATTTTGGAAGAAATCTGTAAATTTTGACTGTGCACGTTGTCCTGCCTACATCCACCCTGTATCCGCCGTTGTAATTATGGACACCAATGTTTAAGCATCGTTTTAATTAGTTCAGTTTTATCTTATCATTGCTATGTCTTCATTGGTCTGCAGTTAAACTAAACTTTACAATACTATACTGAACACCTTAAACAATTTTACGCAGGTAGCCCCTTAATTTAAGCAATAACAGTACATTATTTGAATACCCGAGGGCGTCAATCGTAGATTTGACGGTCAAAATGCAGTTTACAGGCGACGCGTAGCGGAGCCTGTAAACAGATATTTTGACCGTCAAATCAAGATTGACGCCCTCGGGTATTCAAATGTACTGTTATTGCGATTGTAATGCAATTAAAAGCCGTTTATCGATTTCATGTTCTATTTTTAACTTGTGTATTTGTAATCATACAAGGAACCAGACTAAACAGGAAACCTACCATTTCCAGGTGGGTAGATCGTGGAATCGACGGTCAGTTCTGACCAATCAAAACTTTCGTTATATAAATGTTGCATTACAATCTACAATCTGACCCTGGTACGGAAAACAGTATCATAGGAGCAATTCAATGTACTCTTCGACATAGCGGAAGTGACATGTTTGCAGGAATAAACAGTAACAGAATAGTGAGATCACAGTTAAACCAGGTAAACACTAACATTATGAAATTTTGGTTGTATTTTGAGTAGACTAGGAACAACCAAGTCGATGATCAAGTACATACTGCAAATAAGTTTGATATTGAAGTCGGCAAAAGGAAATAAAGGAGAAAAAACTTCTGTTTGGTAGCCTTCTCAATTGTCTACGCGAACATAGCTACTGCAAAAGTTGCACGGAAGTCTGTGCAGACATATTTACGCTTGTATTTCTAGACCTTTTTCATCGGTATTAAACCTAAACAACTCTTCATTATAAGGACCGATATTGCTTCGTTCCTTTTCAAATAATTACAACTTACAAATTTAATCTATGTATATATGCTCCTACTCGTGAAAAAATATTTCAAAAAATTATTCTTTCTCTCCAGCTTACGCACTGAACACACCAAACGTTGTGTGTGAAAAGTGATTTCGTTATTGTGAGCATATTCGACAGGAATGTTGTTGTAAAAATGAACGTATAATCCGATTTCAGAGGATCGAAGCATGGTGGAGTATGCTTAGAAGACAGAAGACTCAGTGGTGGATAAATTTTTCAAAGATTTAGAAAGTTTTGGCGAATTTAACAGGGATAATATGAATGACATGTAAGTAAAACTTCATACTCGTTCGTACGGGAATCCATTTGAGTACAAAACTAGTACAAGTCCGATGTATGAAATACATGTAGGAAAGACCATAAAGTACAAAAAACGCTACACAAACAAAACAATAATTATTTATTATCCTAAATGCATGTCTCAACAATATGATTACAAATTGTTAATACACTTATTTACACATTTTTGCAGAAAGCACTCCGATTATATTTCAACTCATATATCACTGTCAACTGCGTTTGAATAGTATACAGTTGTTTACTTGCGATGAGATTTAGCAAGTGTATGGTTCCCCGAGACACAACTTCGAAACGGATGGAAATAGTTGGTGTAGAGGGAAACGAACCATAGCCAGTAGTTAGGTGTTTTTTATCCCGAATCGAACATATTTTTACAATGAAGAAAATCTAATGAACGAAAATTTAAAATGTGGTTCAAATTTGTTTTTATACACAACGTGATTAAGAATGTCAGTCATGGTGAATTGATATGCCCATTGACCAATGAACGTTGTCACTGAAAAATCCTCGAAAAGTCATCACGTTGCTATTCACTGACCAGTGAATGGTCTTTGAACGATTTACCGGTAAATAGTACTTTTCCATACAATGCAAAGACATATTCTTTTGAGGACTATGATTTTACATAGAAAACTACCGCCCGCAAAGGTTTAAATATTATTCTTCATTTCTTCAATTTCACAAGTAGTATGGGATATGATGGAGAATTAGGATGGTAAAGAATATCCCTTTCAATTCTAATTCAGGAAATATGTGAGGTACTGCTTTATCCCGTGTTTACAAACTGAGATGGACGAACTGGTGGAAAGATGGAACAATCATCACATTTCTGTAAGTCGACATGCTGAATGTCCCAATGGTCGTCCAACAATGCTGTTCAGCGTACCAGAAGAAAATGGTAAAAATTTTCAGTGTTTTTTTTTTATTTATAATATAAATAATCTACATTGAAAGAAATTTAGTAGCACCCTGAATCTTTTTCTTTACTTATTAAGAAAATTAAAAACAACAAAAAATTTGAAGTAATAAACGAATTATGGGAGCTACTAAAATTTAAAAAAAAAGGAGACACAACAATTAGATATCTAGTTGTGTTTTTCCAGTTTAATTGTTCTGCTGTAGGTAATTTGATTTTTTTTTTCAAGTGTAACCTTAATAGTATATTATTCCGATATAGATATATCATAAGGATACACTCTCATACTTTCAAATTTTGGCATTTTATTTTTTGTAATTTCCAAATATTATTCTCACCACTGTTTATAGTGCACAAACCTTATGATTGTATTATGCCATGTTTTCTTGCAATTTACTCTGTGAGTTCCCTGTAGTGTTTATATGTTATGATTGTCTTCTTGTCGTAGTTTTTGTCGGGCAAAGGATGCCAGCAATTGTAATAATATTTTGCCAGTTAATTTAATGTTTATTGATGATTCAGCATCTATGAGGAAAATGAGACATTGATGTAGCGTTGTTCGACATCTAGCAATAAATTCCGCTCAAACTGGTGCTAGGGGCCATCTTGAACTTATTTTGAGGTACGATCAAAGCTCATTGACGAAGGCATCATGGTGACTTCAAGATGAAAGATGAAGAACAACGATAAAAGCGTTGTTCCATTGCTTTGTTTTATCTTGTATTTGCAGAGGCTTTGCCCCATGTGAATTTACTCCATATCCTTGCATTGTTTGTTTTGGAGCCGGTACTTATGTTGTTATAGACTATGCAAGTTTCAAACTTCTCATACAGCTTTTAAAAATTGATCAATGTCGGTCGCCAGAGAAATATAGCTGGTTGGCAAAAGGTCTATAAAGGGGAATGTGAGAACTATGTAATTACTATTCTGATTTGACTTTTACTGTAATTATAATTGTGAAATGGGCCTTTTCATTGTGCACAAGTCCATCCCGTAGTGGATACCCTGTATTTGATGGAGTAGCGTCTCGTGAATTCACCAGACAGGGGTGGAATGACGCTCTCCACTGGACAGTTGCGTTGCAGCAATATTTTCATCTGAGGAATTTGTACAAAAAACGAAATTATCACAGTTTTCCCTCTGTCTGTATATACACTCTGGTTAAAGTGTTTATAACTACATCATTATAAGAGGGGTTGTTATTTTTTTCGTTCAGATTACGCTAAAATGACCAATTTTAGCTATCAGAAAGTCGCCTACATGTTATTACTTGAGCTAATTACAACAGTTATTTCAAACAAGCGTACTTTGTACTTGTACTTGCAAGGGTCATACAATCTGATTTCTTGTTATTGGCTCAATAATTCAGGTAAGTTTAAAAATATGCAAGCCCCTTTTCTATATTTAGCAACAGCAGCTATACAGTTTGGCCAATACGGATGCCGGATACCATTGCTTTTGCATTCTTTATACAAGTTCACTGAAAATTTACAAATCACATTTGGGTATTTTGACGTTTTCTGCTGCAGTACTGGATAGTACTGCTTGTAGGATAGTACTGCTTGTACAACTATTTCATTCCTATGAAAACGGACTTGTCAGACTGCTAGAAGTACATGCTTTAGATTCTTTTATACATACGACAGTTTATCGATATAAAAAATCTAGATACGCAGCCTCTGTATGGGATGAACAATCTAACTTGAAAAGAGACCCAACCCAATTGCTAAAGAACTAAGCAAAATGATGAAGTGAAGCAATTAAATAAAATTGAAATTTATGAAACAGTCCACTAATTGATTTTTGTTCCAAAATTTAACACGAGTGTATATAAAAAAAAAGAATATGTGGGGGTAAGTGTCAAGGAGATCTCATTTCGCACATCCCTTCGACAAACACACAATCTGTGTAATGTAATTAATCGGGAGCGATATCTAGAACCTTTATTATATAGAAATGGGTTGAATATAAATAACTGATATATTTCATAATCAGATTCATTAAAATCATTGTAAGACATCTTCTCTGCAATTTATTGAGATATAGGCATGCATTTCCAATCGCTATTTAACGATACTTCCTTACAAAAAATAAAACTAATGGCGACATTGACAGGCTTAAACATAAACTAATGTAAAAATTCGTGTTTTTCATTTTGACGCTCAATATGTACAATGTGCTTTCAGATCTAAGATATGTTATTAACACTGGAAACTACAAAAGTGTCAAAGAGAACAAAATAAGTTTATGTACACAAAATCATACGGCGAAAAATGATTAACACAGCAGAGATATAAAATTTACGCTTTGACATATCCATCCACATAATCACTTGAGGCCAAAGTATTCGTTGCTAAACGCCAAATCGAAAACGTCAAACATTTTGACCTCATCTAATCCTGTTTCTACTGGAAGAGTCAGCCTTTTTATGCAGGAAGAGGCTGTGGGAAGATTTCCTGGGAGATTTGCGAAATTAGTCGAGGGTTCTTTCCCGTAACCAATGGCCGGAATTTCTGTGGCTCCTGTTACGAATCTAAGTATCCATTCCAGCTTCACTGGATGTCGTCTTCCTGCTAAAAGAATTATCCTATTCAGACTCAATAAATAATCAGAACAGTTGGGGTATTTTCCGTTATGCAAGTTCATCTAGTTCGTACCACGATCTGTTACCCATACATCCCTTGGCTCATTTATAAGAGATCGATAACTGATCGATTTGGTGGTACGAATCACACTATTGAAAGTACCCCAGATTTTTAATATTTGTTTGTAAATCAGTCTAGAAGAGAAAAATAAATTGCGTAATTGTAAATAATGTTTATATAAAGTGTTTTGAATTCATGCACGATTTGATACTACACTCTATCCCTTTTTAATATCTGGTTTATAATATTTGTGTCGACCTTGCCATGTTTTTTTCATATGGTAGCCAGTTTCTGAAAAAAATGTCAAAAGTTTCAGATAAAGTAGTAAAACAGCAAACTATGATCTTCTAAAAACTCGATGCATTTTCAATTTGTTTCATACAGAGCAATTGTTTTCTACAGCAAATATTTTATAAGTCATGTATTGTATTAAAATACAGATTTCACAAAACTTTTTTTCTTAAGGTGACCAGTTTCCTAAAAAATGTCAGAAGTTAAATAGCCAAAATAGCCAGATTTAAAAGAAATATCAATGTGTTTACATATAATAATTAACTTCTTAAAAGCAACGTGCCGAAGATATTTGACAAACACACTGTAAGTGGCCTCCTCTCGCATCCAATTATTGCTACCAATCTCGCTGAACTCTGGTTTCAGTAAATTAATTAAGCTTCTCACCGTTAGTCCTGTCGATGTTGGTTGGAACAGGTATAAAAGAGATGGTTTTTTCTTTATCATCTGTATAAAATTAAAGACAAAAATATGTTCAATTCTGAAAATCTCCAAATTGATAATATGTCCTACCAGGATAGTACAAACTGCTTCTCTTGTCATAAGAACATATAAAAAAAGGATTTAAGATTAATTTAAAAAGCTCTTGCACTTTCATTATGTCACCACAGTCGGACGACATGTTGTTATTCTACGTTTCTTCTGATTATTATTATGTCGCCCCTGACGTAGTCCGGACAACATATTGTTTTTGGTCCGTTTCTCTATTATTATTATTTTTCATTATTATTGTTTCTTTCTTCCACCTCTTTTTGTCCGACTTATTTCTCAATGATGACTGGACAGAAATCATTCATAATCGGTACAAAGTTGGATCACTATCTGGAGGGGTGCATGGCAGGAATTTTTTTTCAAAATAGCCGCCAATTTAAGTTAACACAATTTAAAAAATTGAGGAGTCAATATCTTGGGAACTGTTTTGCAGAAATTCATCATATTTTGTATAAATGTTGAATAAGATGAGAGGAAGGAATTCATGCAAAAAACAATTTCAAAATGGCCGCCTTTTCCAAAATGGCTGCCAAAATGCGTAAAAAATTCGTAAAATATTTCACCTTTCTTCAATATCTCAGGAACCGCTTTACAGAAATTGATGATATTTTGTATAAATGGTCAATAAGATGGGGGAAGAAATGTATGTGAATTTTTTTCTTCAAAATGGCCGCCATTTCCAAGATAGTTGCCAATACACGTAAACAAATTTCAGCTGCATCTGATTTCAACGAAAATTGATTTGTAGGCGAATTATAGCACTTCAAACTTGATGCAATAAAAAAAAATCAAAATGGCCGACATTTCCAAGATGGCTGCCAAAATACGTCAAAATTTCAACTTCATCTGTTTTTAACAAAAATTGTTTTCTAGGCAGATTTTGATGCTGCAATTAAGATGGAATCATCGAATTTGCTACCAGGGGGACATCAGCTATTGCTTGCAATTGCAAATCTAGTTATTATTATTATTTTTTTTTTTATTCCAATAATTTTTGTCCGAGCGATTATTTTGAACTGGCTGAACCAACGATTTCAGACGTTGTATACAGTTACACCACCATCTGCAGTTATAAGCCTTACGTTTTTATTTTTAAAATGGCCGCCATTTCCAACATGACCGCAAAAATGCGTAAAAATTTTGTCCGATTTCAACGAAAATTGATTTCTAGGTAGATTTTGACACTGCCAACAAGACGGAATCATTGTATTGGTTGTCTGGGTTGACATCCGCTATTGATCGCAATTGCAAATCTAGTTTGTTTTCTCATTGTCTTTTCAAATTAAAGCAGAAAGGATACCAGGAAACACTTACAAGGACTGAAAATTTCAATCACAGGGCCACAATCTACCATAGAACTCAACAGCAAAATCAAAAATGCAAGACAAAAGACAAACATAAACGATAGGAATTATGAAGCTTTTCAGTAATTTCAATCACTGTGTCGTCTGTAAAATAACTTATTCTATTTAAATACTCTATTTCAATAGTTATGATCCAAAGCCTTTATTTTTACATTATATTTCTCTTGTTTTACAAGGTAAATTATTTGTGGTTCATTCCATTCTTCAAGAAAGAGTATTTAAATTTCTTCACATTGCAAAGGTAAATAATTAATTATCTACTTCTTTTGAGTGAAATGTTTGTATTACAAGTAATTAATTCGAATTATGCAGGATTTCCTAGAGCATCAACTTATTACAATTACCATTCTTCAATGAATATATGTATATTGCTCTTTTAACAATTATAAAAGCTCCTTCTAAACTCCTGTGTTTTGTCTGTTGATTTGGAATTGTAATACGTTATTGATCCAGGAAATATACCATAAATCCACGTGAATCTTGTCCACAAATTACATTATAATGGAAGATTCTTATTCAGGCCGAGGGTTTGTAGGCTTAAAACTATAAATAAAGGGCTACGCAACCGCAGCATGATACATTCGCAGCAAATTGAACGGGGGTATAAATGGACAAGTGTTGACACAAAATGACTGTGGACATAGTAAAGAAGTTATGTGAAACACAATGCCAAACTAGAGGCTCCCAGGAGCCTGAATCGCTCACCTGGCTTTTTAGTTTCCATCATTAATAAAAAATCTGCTATGGCAGCCATTTTAAATGCAAAGTTGGCTCATTTGATGCAATTTTAAAGGAACCTGTCAAATAGTGATTCAATTAAGGATTGGTTCCAACATTTTTGCATAGGATGCTATGTCAAACTATGTTCAGCTGTGGTGGCCATACAAATTGGCAGTTATGTATATCAGATATAATATAAAATGATTCTACTAAATGATCGTGCTACCTAAATTTGGTTGCAATTGATCCATAAGTTTAAGGTATGTAAAAGTATGTTCATGCAGTGCCAGCCATCTTGCTTGACATGCAAGAAATGCACCATCTTGGTTAAAGACCTTCCATAAACCAACCCAGCAGAACTTGTTTCAATTTGCTTCATTAACTGGTAATGAGAGAATTTTATCATCAAATCTCAGCATGACCATCAAATCCATGTTCTTTAACAGACTTCAAATTACCTATACTGCATTTAAGGCAATTTTGTTGTCTTAACAATAAACACAACTAACAATCACCACAATGAGTGGTATCAATTCTACTTATATGTCAAAATAAATTAGCATTATGGGTATCAGCATGACCATCAAATCCATGTTCTTTAACAGACTTCAAATTACCTATACTGCATTTAAGGCAATTGTGTTGTCTTAACAATCAACACAACTAACAATCACCACAATGAGTGGTATCAATTCTACTTATATGTCAAAATAAATTAGCATTATGGGTATATATTGAAAACATCTTTTGCAATATTGAAATGTTTATTACACACAATAGCTACTATATTTATTTTGAAATATATAAAAAATATTTTAAATCATTCTTTGTTCAATTCAAACTCATCTTACTTGTATGCATAAAAAGATTTTTAAGAAAATTAAATTCAGCCCATTTTGACAAGGGAGGTAATAATAGCAGCAACAAAATATCAACATCTAACAAATTTAATTAAAACAAGTAAAAGCAAAAAAAAGAAAAAAAAGATATCATTATCTGTTATCTTACGCATTATTACTGTCATGAACTGATAATACCTTTTATTCTCTTTCTAAGCTCCAAAGATGTACTTTTATAACATTAACCCCCCCCCCTCCATTATAGATCTGCTAACTGGAATAACTCCTGTAAGGATTTACTCAGCAGTTTCAAACTTGCAATCAAAAAGTAGCCATTAACATGCTCAACATTTTAGTAGTTTAATCTTAACCTCTATCTCAAATAGTTTTTGAGATATATGACCAATTGTAAAATTTGACAAAGAAATGGCTATAAATCTTATACCGGTACTCATATTTTTTTTTAAAAATTCAGGGTAGGTAGATCTTCATATGTTGACCATTTTTGCCATTTAAAATTGACCTCTATCTGTTACAGTTTTTGAAATAAAAAATAAAAAAACATCAAAATTTTGAAAAATTTACGGAAAAAGGGCAATAACTCCAAGACGGCTGATCAGATTTTTTTTCAAAATTTCAGGGCAGGTAGATCTTGCCATGCTGATCAATTTTACCCCACGTCAGATTTTTGATATCTGTAGCGGTTTTTGAGTTATTTGCCAATAACAGCAATTTACCCCTATGTTCTATTTTTAGTAACAGCAGCCATGTTGTTTGGTCCTCGGACTCCTCGGATACAATTCGAATCTAGATACCCTGGTAATGATTCAAGCCAAGTTTGGTTAATATTGGCCGAGTGGTTTCAGAGGAGAAGATTTTTGAAAAAGTTTACGACGGACGGACAACGGACGCCAAGTGATGGCAATAGCTCACATGGCCTTTTAGGCCAGGTGCGCTAAAAATGGGCTTGACCCCTTTGGGCCTCTTGTTTATTGAAAATTGTTTTAATTGCTTAATTTATCTGTAAAAACCAATAGGAAAAACTGCATCAAAATCTGACAAGAAATAAAAAATTCATTTTTTTTTACATTTGGCCCCCTTTGGGCCTCTTGTTTCTCAAAATCGGTAAATACTACGTCAAATCCGTTGACATACTTCCGGTGCGCAATCTTATCAGATATAAAATAAAACAAACCCCATTACAATACGATAAATAATAAAGATTCTACAGCCAAATATGTGAAAACACCCAATTTTACCCCTTTTTCTGAAACGGGTGGAGCAAGGAACCCGAAATTAAAACCCAGGCTTACGAGTGTGCCAAGAAACATCATACTAACATTTGAAAATGATCCGTGGACTAGAATTAAAGTTATGCTGGCCACAGACGCCGACTACTGCGCCATACCATAATACGACTGCAAAATTTTGCGGTCGTATAAAAATGTATTCAAATTAAAATTTGACGGTTTGTAAATTGGTTAAAAGACAACACCATGCGGTGTCTATTTAAATTAAACAGCTTCGAAACCAAGGGGAAAGGTTACAAATCCAAGCTAGTTCATACAACCAAAACCCTTGTCCTTTATCGTATACAAAATTTGAAGAAATAGTCAGAAAGAAGTACTGATTCAGGGGATTTTTTGGTTAGGCAAAATATACAAAGTATAAGTCAAAATATGCTAGAATTAGTGTTCATATTCAGAGGCTAAAATGTTTTATTGCAACATACATTTATTCAAAACTTATTACAGCCATATTCCACTAACCTGATATAACCCAGTCCTTTCCAATCCTTTCTGCAGCTGTTTATAATGCTCCTCGTTGTCCTCTGACGTTAGTATAGTACGTAAAATGCTGGCACAGGGACCACCTTCAATTGAACTTAATCCTGAAAAACAAACGGTTTTTAAATATTCATGTTTGAGCATTTCTTTCTCTATCTCTCAGAGCAAATCATAATTCTCGTGATTGAAAGTCATAAAATTAACTTTTTCATCTATATATAATTGAAAAGAACTTGCAAGTAACGTAATAACAGAAACTTGTAATTGGTTACATTCTTTCTGAGAGTTAATGGCTTTGCCAGTAATCTTTACCGTATATAAAAGCCAAATGGAATCCGTATGCTGACTGCATGTTAAGAAACAAGATTACTCCCCGGTTTTCACATTATACCTTTGCTAGATCTTTTACTGCTTTCACTACAGATCTTCAGGTACATGTTTTAATACTGTAAGTGACAAAATATCAGTAAAGACGAAAACTGACTCTGTCATATCTGTAAGTAATGTAAATGAAGTAGCGAAAAGCGAAACGAAAATGTTAGAATTTTGCTATGGGGTATACCTACCAATGACAACACCGGCAACATAATAGGCCCTCTGGGCTATTAAATCACTGTTCTTAACTAAAGCACCATCTTCCGTTAACATGCGTGCTTTCATCTCTGACACGAATACTGTTAGGAATTCTTTCCTGGGACCGCCTTAATCTTCACCGACCTCACCATAAAAACATACATCAAGTGGAAATCTTATATTCGTTAGCTGTAAAATTTCTGAAATCGCATTGCTGAAAAGGGAATACCGACCAATAATTATTTCCGATGTTTCGCCTGTCATGTCATTTTCCTGTTCCGATGTCAAGTCCAATTTTCTTCCCATAAGAAATTCCATTGAAAAGGCCTTTAGCACGGCTGCTGGTTCTTCTGTGTCCCCGCTGTAATCAGAAATATGACATGTATTTAATATGAGGTTTCAAGATAACAACGCCCGTACAAGATAAATGGCTTTTTGAAATACATTTACTTACGCCTTTCCTTTTAAGACGCATCGGAAAACGAATACCGAGGCAAAAGGGCAGAAAGGGGGAAATCCCGCGATCATAAATCTAAAAAACACTGCAAATCAGATGCGAGAAAAAATGACACAAAATGACAAAAACAAACAGAAAATAACAAGAATTCCACAAAACTAAGCACTTAGCAGTGTCCAACTCCATAAAAAACTGGAAGTATCATCAGGTGCTCCGGAAGGGTAAGCATGATCTGGGCCACGCGTGGCACCCGTCACACTGCCAATGAAAAGTACGGTGTTAAGTCATAGTTTGTCAGTTCAGTAACTCTCGATCTACTCAAAAATGTCTATTCTCATTTGTGAAATACTGTATTTTAACGATCTGTAAAATCATGGTGACAGCCGTAAAACTTCTGTAGGGACAATTGCAATAGTGGCTGAACAAAACCTTGTGTATAAGTTTTTGACACAGTAATTTCGATCTGTTGACAAAATCGCTGTACAAACTACAGGCATGACAATAGCGAATTAGTTGTGAAATATAGACTCCATTGCAGATTTAATACATCGATGTTTCTGCACAAAAAATGGAGAACGCAGATACACCTATTTAGTTGTAGGGAAAGACAAGACATATTTTGTTAAGAACCACACCGATTCAAATAAGAAGTACACCGAGACTGACGTAATCAAAATGTTAGAATTTTTGATCGACAATATTTTTGTCGAATTTGGAGGTCGTGTTTTCCAACAGACAATAGGGATTCCTATGGGAACAAACTGTGCGTCGCTTTTAGCTAACCTTTTCCTCTACTCGTACGAGGCCAAGTTTTTACAAGGGCTTATTCAAAGAAAACAAAAACATTTAGCCCAGTCCTTTAATTTCAGCTTCCGCTACATAGACGATGTGCTTTCTCTTAATAATCCTAAATTTAAGTATTATTTACATCAGATCTATCCAAATGAGCTTGAAATTAAAGAAACAACTGAAACACCTACTTCAGCTTCGTACTTAGATCTTTTATTGTATATTGACGAAGATGGACGTTTGAAATCTAAGCTATATGGCAAGCGTGATGATTTTAATTTCCCCATTGTGAACTTTCCCTTTCTTAGCAGCAATATACCTACCTCTCCAGCCTCTGGAGTGTACATTTCACAGTTGATTCGTTACTGTCGAGCTTGTAGTTTGTACAGTGATTTTTTGAACAGAGCAAAAACACTGTCCCAAAAGCTGCTTAGTCAGGGATTTGTTCAACCTTTGTTAATTTCATCCCTCAAGAAATTCTATGGACGTCACCATAGCATCATTGAAAGATATGACGTGTCAGTATCCCAAATGAGGGTGGACATTTTCAGCTAGATTCACGTCTTCCCGGATTTGACTACCGACTTTGACATTTTCCCGGATTGAATCACTCACAGTGTGACGGGTGCTGTTAACAGAGCAGGACATGCTTACCCTTCCGGAGCACCTGATGTCATTCTCAGTTTCACTGGAGTTCACACTGTGAGTGCCTTTGTTCTGAATGTTGTGGTTTCTGGTTCTGTGCTTTGTGTCTGTCTGGCGTCATTGTTTTTGTGTCTAACGTCATTGTTTTCTGTGTTCTCGTTTTTGCCCTGTCTTTGGACTTCGATTTTTGTGAATATCTCCCCTTTGTTCCTTCGGTATTCTACTGCCGTTGTTCCATATGCCGGAGATGTTGGAATATTAGGGTGAGTATGTAACAAGTATAAAAAATGCTATAATATAAATTTGGAAAGGGTTATATTGACTCTAATAGGATTAATACGAAAATTTGTACAAACAGCAACTCACATTTTTTCTATGATATAATTTACAATTTTCATAACTCCATTGTTCTCATCGATCCAGTCATATTCTGCAGAAATTTCTAATTTGTCAGGAGGGCTGAAAGCAAAACTATGCAAAACATAAAATTAATATACTTGTGTGAAAAGATCATAATTTAAGACTTTCTCAGTCATACATGAAAAAGCTGACAAATATAACACACAAACCTTCAGCTTTTGTTTGCAGATAAAAATTCAACCATAGCCCACAAAAGAATGTATTTTCTCACCAGTATACACCGGCTAAGACAAAACAAATTACAAATATCCCCTTTGTCCTATTTCAAACAAAGTTGGGCCTGGTGGCTATCGTAGCTGAAGGCACGGTTAAAGGATGCAATCCTGAAAGGGACCTACCTTTTACCCATATCATCAGAGTCTGGTTCCAGCTGAGTGCATAGTTATAAACAAGAGGATATCTTAAATTAATTTTCCATAGGGTCATATGAAAAGTAAACGTTAAGGAAAGAGGTAGGTATTTATTCCATGAAACAGCTGAGAAACCAAACGGTAAGAATTGAAATCTTAATTTGGCTTCGAAGCTTTTTCATGCAAATTAACACTGTACCTAATCCTTTAACCAATTAACAATTTATAGGGGAGAAACGATTCACCGAAGTTTTGATGAACCGCGGTTTTTACATTCGGTTCGATTTTCGGTACTTTAAACCCGTCAGGTAGGTGTATCGTTACAACAAACCGTCAAAATTTTTTTTTTGCATTTTTTGCGTACCTACAGCGGAATATTCCATTTACCTATGATTTAAAAAACAAATTTCACACGGATCTAATCAGAATTAACTTCTGTCCTGAAGCAAACAGTTCACATAGTGCAGAAAATAATTTGGATTCAAAATGACAATTTGAAATCAAACAAAAGACTAGCTTAAGAAATGGAATGAACCACAAATATTAACAAAAAAAGAGTCATGTAAAGGTTTGTAAATTAAGTCCAGCGTAAGCGCCCAACGGGCAGAGTCATCGGATACAGTTTTGAAACGGCCTGCTCCATGACTTCCAGTAAGGTTAGTTTCCAATTCTTCTAGAGAAGGAGATTTTTAAAATGGAAATTTCAAAAAGGTGATATATAATTTATGATCATCTTGATTTGATCGATTAGCGGCCAAGGACCATTAAAACAAAGTTATAATCTTAAGTTGGTAGTGTTTGGGAAGAAAGCTTTCGGTTAATATTGTGTCGTTTGTCTTGGTTGCTCAGCAGGGACATAGATTAAAAAAAAAATAAATTCATATACATGCTACTGAACAAATCCGTGTTACAGACGAAACACAAATGGTACATCATCGTAAACGAAAATGTGTTTAACTAACCTTTCTGCAGCGTTAACATTTTCCTCTTGTATGTTGAAGCTTATTCTAGAATCGTCATCATCAATCGGGATAGTTTCCTCAAGATCCCCGGAGTTTATTTCCGGATTCGGCAATTCATCTGACGATTCTCACGATTCGCTTTCATCTACAGTAACTCTTTTTTTTGGTTGATTTTTCGTAATTTCCTGTTGAAAAAAAAAAATTCTCTCATTAATTAAGGTCTTTCCTGTTCCAAGGCAAAGGCCTAACAGTATTCGGCGTGATTATTATGATTATTATTATTGTCTTTCTTTTTTTCCTCCGTATTTCGATATGCCGTTCCTTTTTTATTCCTGGCATGAGAAATCGATTTACTGTAGGTTTTAGAATATTGAACCTACTTTACGGAAACTGTTTTAACCTATCTGTGCCCTTTTTCAAAACTTTGGATTTCAATCTAAAAAATCATTCCCAACCTTTATTATGTACCTAGAATCATTAATGCTTAATTTGAGAAGATTAGTTTTAGTACAACAGAAGTTTGTTGATGGAAGCTATAAGATGACGCAGAATACGAAGACAGCATCATACCATAATAAGACCACAAATACTTTGCGGTCGTATTAAAATGTGTCTACATTTGGTATTAATAGGAGTGAGAAGAGGAAAATCGCACAAATCCAAGAGACCTGCATTTGTTCTCTGAAAGCAAGTTATATTTTTTTACATATTGATGTTTCAACTTAAACTACACTAAACTTATGAAGATATTTTAACTTCATCACAAGGGTCACATATAAGTCTAGTGCATGAGTCCTTAACATGCGTCACTTAGATAGCTGATTCCACTATCTTTTTACCTTACTAAAGTTACAGGCAAATGTTACTTATACCTGAGCAAGGGAGGACACGATATACTAAGCGCATGATAGTTGTTTCATAAATAAAAACCTATTTCTACCCCTTAAACTACATAACTGCTCAGAATTAAAAACTCTGATTTGTACACTTTCTGGCTTAAGTAGGTCCGATAGATGTCTTGGTTTTTGTTTGAAAAACCTATGCTTAACACACGTAGTATGAGATTTGGTAGGGTATAGTTTGTTTGTTGAGATGTATTACATAGTTTTCTTTCCTGTATGTCTTCGTTGCGTACACTGACTTTTACGCTACTCGAAAACCCAGTTTTACTAAATATTATTTCATATTATGTCATTTATTGCTTAAAGTATACTCACTTTTTTCACAAAGATAAAGTCGAAGACGGTCGTATCTCATTGACGGATTAGTGAAATTTCTAAAGTTTCTGATGGAGAAGGGTGCAGAATTGTCGAGCAGATTACTTTCTACCTGGGATCCATCTGGATATCACAATACGAACTGCGAACTTGATGCATATTTCTCTCTGAATCGCCTATCTGATGATTGGAACTTTAAAAATGCACTTTCTTTTATAGCATGGCTCGTGTTTCCATCCTTTAGAAACGGTCCAATATTGACCAATCCGCCGCATCCTGATGTGTTCGTTGAGCTAATCGTTTTGAATTTTCCATTTTTGAAAAATCATTTCCAACTGATATCTGCAATTCAACATAACGATGAATGTATGATTTCACACAAACAGGTTACTTTTATCTCTTAAATATTTAAAACAATATGAACATTTATTATTGACTCTGGGAGATTTGGTCAGTAATCATCTGGACTCCAGTTACAAAGAAACTACCGTATTGTTTTTTAGTTCGACGTTGTTGACTGGATTTTGTTAAAAGTGATATCATTCCACAACAAAATGTTGCCCAACAGCATGAATGTGAAAACTTTTGAGAAATATTGCATCTTGCTTGTATTATTTTAGGGGCGGGGAATTAGTATATGACTAACTCAGGGGAGGGGGGATTATTAGACTTTGTCTTGTTTTTCATTTTTGTATGATTTGTGAATAAATAAAATCCTTTATTATACCTCAGTAGATATTTTCCTTATTCATTATTTTAAAATAATAAAACTATTTTTCAATTAAAGGCATCAATGTGACGTCACCGGTCCAATAGTCTTTCACCGGTCCATAGTCTTTGAAACTATGGACCGGTGACGTCACAATGACGCCTTTGATTTTCGATTTCGGTATAATAAAACACTTATTTACTGGCTATTTGAACAATAGCAAGTTTATGGTTCTCCTCGACACCAACTATTTCTCTCCGCTTCGCGTCGGGAAATAGTTATGTCTCGGGGAACCATAAACTTGCTATTGTTCTGATAGCCAGTCAATAAGTATATATTAATTAGGACTATCATTTTGATGAAACTGCGTGCAAAAAAAAATGATATTCACATTCTTCGTCATTAAAAAAATTAGGATTTCTTTTTTTTTCGTAATGCGTTTTAATGAACTGAATATTCGGCAGAATCAAAACAGGTATATCCCGTTGAGTACTTGTTTCGACACCGAACTTCCTTTGCCTAAAAACCATGATTAATCTCATGAGTGTATACCGTCAAAATAATAATATATATGTTAAAAAGAGAAAAGTCTGTGGCCATAATTTCAGTTATTGAAAACAACCTTAACACGTATCCAAAAATGTTACTTCATTTGGAAAATATATATAGCTTTCATGCAGATATTTCCTATATATTATATCAATACAGTGTTCATCTTAGTTGAATCACACTACTAACATGCATCCCTTTCACATGTTTCATACTTACGTTAGTATGTGGTTCTTCCTTGGAAGCAGAAATTGGTCTTGTCATTTTCCCTTCCGATAACTGTCTTCTATATGAGAGGGAATTGTGCATTCTAGAATTTCCAGAAGCTGAAAATAGAATGATTTACATAATTGCCGAGAAAAAACGCAATTTCGTCTTGAGAGGGGCGACTACTTTTTATAACCAAGATTATAAAAGTGTGACAATGTGTTCAGTAAAACAAAATATGAAGCTTTTGTAATTTGTGAAGTTTCTGATAAAGTGTCCAAGCCCGTTACTTTTTCTCTTGGATAATTACTGGTAATTAGAAAAAAGTTCATCTGAATTGGCAACTAGTATAAAATACTTTGACAATGTCACAAAGTTTTTCAAGCTATGCTTAATCACAGGAGGAAACTTACTAGGTCCTACTAAGCTTTTGTCAAAATTTACCCATTTAGAAAGTAAGATTTTCTCAGGGTTTATTTAAAATTATTCTAAAGTGATAATAGTTTCTACGTTCAGCGTATAAAGTTGCCAGATGCACGTAATTTTTTACGTAAACTGAAAGGTTCGGTCAAGATTGGGGAAATACAAAAATATGTATTCCGATTTTTAATCTCAAGTTCAAACAGGCGTAGATATAATCATGATAAATAAAAGACACGCAAATTTATTCACACGAAAACAGTATGAGTGGTAAGGCCCATGTTTGGCACAAATTTTGGGTTAGAAACTTAATATATATATATATGGGTTCCTACGATAGACCGTTATATATATATATATATATATATATATTCGTCTNTGGTAATGGACAGAGTGCAAGTTGTGAGATGCGATAAACGGATTAATCTTTCCTCAGCGGAACTTGTCTACCAACGTTAGCTTGACAAGCAAAGTTAAAACATCGCAAACTTCTCTCTCTTATATAAACGATGGTGCATCTTATGTGAATTTAGATACTGCATATAGCTATTTCGATAGCTATATGTGAATTTAGATACTGCATATAGCTATTTCGATAGCTATATGCAGTATCTAAATTCACATAAGATGCATCATCGTTTATATATATGTTTTGGCTTTGAACTGTAAAGATAGTTGAAGGTGACAATTTTACCCCTGTACAACTTTTTTTTCTCATCTCAAAACAATCATAAATAAATTTTGATAGATTTATTATAATTTCTCTAATGATATGTGAAGTTTAAATCGGTTTTGATCCGTTGGATAAATTTTCTTTATTCAACATATGTTGAATAAAGCCCCTTGCAATTTCCCGCCAAATCTATTCGGAATACACTTATTACACCACTTAATCACGATTATTACCATATTTTATCCACTCTCGATAAAACCTCGCAATTAAAATTTTAAAATTTAACTATCTCTAGTGGATAAAATATGGTAATGAACGGGATCTTGTGGTGTAATCTATATATCTTTATCTTCATTGGTCATAAGCCAAACCAATGCTTCCCTCTAATAATTGACACCAAGTCTGTTTAAATGTCCCGCTGGTATAAATCTATCTAGAGCTATTAAACGTCGTCTATTCAGTTTCAGTAATACACCAGAAAGAGGCTAGGGAACATGTGGAACTCCTTGGTTTGGGGTTTTCGGGTCTTACCAATAGCCGGAAATACCACCGGATACTACACTCCCCACAATTTTATTGTTAAGGCCCCTTCCAGGTAGAGGTCCATCAATGTAACAGTTAAAGAGCTTGAGACAGTAACTCGATTGACACAATTAGGAGCATTACATAGTAATTAGCTGGACACAAACTAGGGATCATAAAACACATAAAGCTCAGAAACTGTAAGAGTTATGCTAAATCTGTTGACATACTACTGACAGCTTACATAAAGATGAACCCCAAGGAAAAAATCCGATCAAAATCAGATTAAAAATAAAGACTTTACACATTGAAAAAATGCGATTTTGGCCCCTTTGATCCCTAAAAGCTAAATTAAACAACAACAACAAAAAAAAAAAAAAAAAAAAAAAAAACGGTAGGTCAACGAGATACACAAAATGCGTTGAAAGCTTACAAGAGGAATCTAAAGAAAAATCCAATCAAAATCCGATGAAAAATAAAAATTTTAGGTAACCTGCACATTTGTTTTAACTATGATAAGCATTATTACTGTGTCCATCATACAATTGCATCAATTCTTGTTCGACCTATGTTGTCGTATCTTGCTCCCGTTGATTTAGCATCTTATTGATTATAACCATCATAGATATAAACTTGCCAAAAAGAAGAGCTTTACATGTTTTCTAAATGCGGAAATGAATTCCAATTCTACTTATACATGTATAGAGGAATGGGAATGCAGAATGTAATACAATACTTGTTGTTCAATGCAAGGGGGAGGCAAGAATATACAGAACATTAAAACTGAGAATAGAAGCATTATGCAATATGTCATTTATGTTGACGCAGTTCCTTTTAACTAAAGATGTATTGTGCCAAACATTAAACACAAAAAAAATGGAAAAAAGAATTTCAAATGTTACAACTGATAACTGACACATGTGTGCATGACTGTTTTTGGTATCTAGCTAGGATATATACCAGTAGTACTTAATCTCAGAAGCCCAAAGGAGATTTTTGTGGAAATATTCTTATTCGAGGAGGAAATATCTTTCTTAAGTTAAAGCATACAAAGTTAAAGCATACAAAGTGAAAATTGGATAAATTGTAATTTGATGTTATGTTGCCATTTCAATCAGTTGTTCGTATACATACATATTTTAGTATATGCTGTGCTATATTACATTGTAAAAAGTGTTTATCAAGAGATTTTTTTTCAAGACATCATTTTTAATTGAATTGGATATAATTAATGCAATTGTTGACATTAGATAATAAATTATGAGTAATATAATTTCTTCCTTAAATCGTTGGCGTGAAACATCAATCAATCAATCTAAGGGGTACTTTTAGGCGCTCTAGCGATTGAAGTAGGTTTCGAATAGCTTATTGATAGGATTTCGAAGATATGGCTCTTATTCAAATGTGTACGGGGCTTCCTATGCCTCAGTGGGCTTACTTCATCCAAACACTTTATTACTGATGAATTTCACAGGAAACTTAAACAAATATTAAGCACAATGTTTGTTTTAAGAGTAATTTTGGATGTTCTATCGAATGGAATAGGTTTCGTACTTACCTGCAAAGGGAAAAAATATTAAGTTAAGAATTTTATCTGTTGGTTTTTTAGGATTCGTCGGGTTTCGTGGTTTTTTTTCTCGTGAAACATTTCTTTTTTTCTCTAGACCCATGTATCAAACCTTAACCTAACCTAGATGCTCTTGGCGCTCCTAGGGTAACGTGTCCCATTCTATCGATTGATATAGGTTTCGTTTGAACATCATAAAGGTTTATAGCGGTATAACCTATAATTGAGTTAGGTTGGGCCTTTCATGACGAATGGTTGGGGGATATGTTCAGACATGCTTCTTACGGGGTCCTGGGGGGACCTCAAACTAAGCCCCGACGCGATATTTCAAAGATTTTCTGGTACCCTCTAAATTGCAAGTGCGAGTCGTATACATATGGTGAGTGAAAGTCACTCCCCACGAGAGAGTTACAAAGGCAAAAATTTGACTGCACTGATGATCAGCCAGTCGCTGATCAGGCTTAACCCAGTCCATAAAAGGCTGGCTGAGGAAGCGCAGCAGAACCGCAGACGTTTCGAATAGTCTGTCAGCTGGGATAGTTAGATAATGATAGTACAATTAAATAATGTAGATCAAGTTATAGCATATAAATAAAGCATATTTTACATGTTTTAATGTAGTGCATATACTCGAAAGGTAGGCTTATTTTCCCCTTGAATGGAAGCTTTTACCGGACGATAAATGAAGGACTGTCATTATCAAAGTTTTCTATTATTTTACAGCTTGAAGTTGTTACCATGTATCATCCTTACCTTGACATAAAGATTGCAATAGAAGATTCAGAAAGAGTGAAAAGAATTCTGGAGGGAGTTGAATACAGGATAGCTCGTCAATGGATATATACAGACAATGTACGCGCTTGGCTCACAATACAAGCCTTCCCAAGCATTTTTGAAGGCATAAGAGATGGCCGAAAAAGAATAACCGTCTCAGACGGAGAAGGAGATTTGTTTATAATCTTGGTATGCCTGGCCATCTGAAAAGAGTACACTTCGCGGATAAGGTCTGTTTCATTTCGACTGATTGATTGATTGATTGAATATTGTTTAACGTCTACTCAGCAATATTTCAGCTATATAAAGACGAGAACAAATTTGACAATAAATAATCACTTTGGGGTATGGAAAGGGCCATGGGACGGGAAATTCTGACTGTGTTTCATTCGAAGTAAAGACCTTCTGTAGAAGAAGGCGTTAATTTGCCTGATCTTATATCAGATAGATGAGGTACCGGCCGGTGGACAGCACCTTCCATGAAATTTGGAGGAGACGACGACGGAGCGCCAGCACGGAGTCCTCTTGGGCCTAGTGCTCCAGGTCCAAGTGGTCTCACAACAGCACTAAAAAGACCACCTCCAATTGTTCAGAACGAACATTCTAAAAGAACAACGGAAGTTTTTCAGATTATCTTCCCCGTTAGAGCGGAAGAATCTGATTACGATTCTTAATACGATTCGGACGCATTCATCGAATCAGATTCTGATCATGGAAAGGCATATGATTATGATTCCGAAGAAAGCATGTCAGATGAATCTCCTGGGGTACAACAAGAAAAGTCTCCAAATGAAGCTGCTGGACATGTACATGAACAAAGAGAACAAGACGATACTGATGAATCAGAGATAGAAATAAGTCAATCGGACTATGAGGATAGAAGTTCTTCTGTTTCCACTGAAGTAGGCCAAGAAACCGGAAAAATCGATACTGATGAATCAATCATTGAAGTGTTTGCAGCAGACTTTGCAGACCAAATTTCCCCAGGTGCCGCTGAAGTACGTCAACAAACTCGGCCGGCAAAATCATCCGACCAAGTTGGTCGAGCTGAAAGCGATACTGATGAATCAATCATCGAAGGGTGTGCAACTGACTTTGTCCATCTTATTTGCCCAGGTTCAGCTGAAGTACGTCAGCAAACTCAGCACGAAAAGAGAGACATGATAGAAATTGCTACTTCGGAATCTGATCGTAGTCTTGCCTTAGTTTCCGCTAACTCAGCGGGAAAAGCTCCCGGAAGAAGGGGAGAAGACAATAGAGGACAAGATCTCTGATATTAAAACCGCTGAAGTACGTCAACAAACTCAGCGGGAAATCACCCTGAAGAAGGGGTGAACACAGAGATCGACACACCAGGAAGCGCTTAAAGAAGTTAAGAAACTCCGCAGAAAAAAGCCCCCTGGGGAAGGGCAAGAGGCAGTGGAGGAAGCTTGTGCTACCATTTCTGATAAAACAAGCCCAGCTTACACATCAGATAACGAAATAAGTGATTTGGAATCAGAAGGTGAAGCTTTGCGTTATAGTAAAGACGACATTAAGGCTTACCATGAGGAATTAAGAGAAGACGAGGAAGACATGGAAATAGATTCCAATAGTAAACGGTCAAAATCAGCCTGGGGCAGGGAAATGGGTGAGCGAACAGCCGGCAAAGTGCGTGAGAGGCATCGGTCCTCTGGTAAAAGCAAAAGCAGCTATTGGTGTGGCATCTGCAATTGTTATAAAACAAATCTGGCACGACATAAAGCAGGTGCATGGTGACCTAACCAGGGCTGACCATGAAGACATCGTAAATGAGGACAAGCCGAAAAAAGGGTGTCGGAAAAATTGAGAAAGTTAGCTCGAGGGGAAGTTGCCACGGCACCTGTAGCATATGCTCAAAAGAGGTCACAAGGATTGACCAACATTTGAAAAGGACCCACAAACTGGTAGGGAAAGAGAACGCAGAAAAAATATCAGAATGTAGGAAACAGACCGAAGTACTAGACTTCCACCTAAAACTCTGTTCAAAAGGTTATTAGATGACTTTAAGACCCATCTTACATCCAAAGGTGGGTCATGCAAGACTGAAAGTATGGCTCGACCAATTGTAAGCCATGTGCGGCAAATCCTAACGTACTGCTTCAACCCTGCCACTTTTTAAATGAAAGATTTGATTGATTGATTGAATATTGTTTAACGTCTACTCAGCTATATCAAGACAAGAACAAGTTTATTCATAAATAATCACTTTGGGGTATGGAAAGGGCCATGGGACGAGAAATTCTGACTGCCACTGGAAAAGTAGGGTGAAATCGTCAAGGGCGGGGAATTTAGCCTTGTAGCCGATCGCCTACGGACCACCCCAAAAAGAGCTTGCTACAAGGGTTCTTTAACGTGCAGGAAGCGTGGCGTTTCTTCCAACACGTGGACCTGAGTTTACATCCCATCCGAAAGATGGGTTGTGTATTTATTAATCCCGCACAACCACGGAATGGGTCCTATTTCTATATCCCGGGACCCTCGGGGTCAGCTTCCGTTTAGGAGGGGTCACATCCCGCAAGCCGGAGATACTAGGTCCTATTTCTATATCCCGGGGTCCCCTCGGGGTCCTCTGTTAGGAAGACTCAAACTCCAAGCTCAGAGGATCCTGCGAGCCTATTCATAAGCCGGGACCGCGCACGGCGGAAATAAAAGATTTGAGCTGCCTTGATAAAATAGGTGACGCCGGGCAAACGTTTGAATTCCTTCAAGGGCAAGTCATAGACACACGCACTAGAAAACTGGAAAAACGAGAGATCCCACTAGCCTCAGGGACAATGAGTAATTATTTAAGTTTCTGTTGTTTTAAAGTTCCTCTTAGAATTTCTTCTTGGTCCTCGCATGAGCGCTATGAATTAATGTTCGGTCACGTACAACGCTGCTACTGCTATTATAACAAATTGAAGCTAGAGCAGCAGGGTCATTTTGAAGCGTCCTCGAACGCATCAGGTGTTAACCGTGAAAATGTGAATGAATACATGCAATCCAAGCTAGTAGACAGAATCAAAGGCTGGTTCCGTGTGCTAAAAGATTCCACAGACGACGAATAATTTTCCATAAGGAAGCAAAACTTTTATCTGATGCGCTCTTACCTAATGATACTCATTGAACTGATTAATGGCAAAAGAGCATGTGATTTAGGCAATCTGACTGTCAGTGAAGTAAATGCCGGAGAAGAAGTTTCAGAATGGGACTATGTTGTGAGAGTCCGAGAGCATAAAGTCAAAAGCAAAACATGCACATTGAATCTGGTTGGAGACCTCAGATGGATGGTCGAAAATCAGAAAAGCAACTGGCAAAGGCATGGCAATTTCCAAAGATAGAGTATTCATCAGCATGAGTGGGACACCGCTTACTAGTGGACAAGTCGTCGAGGCAATGAATACGGCCTGGGGTATCTACGGCAGAATGACTCAAACTGAGCTACCTCCTCTAACCACACGACAGATAAGGAGCTTCATAATCACGGAACATAGACTCGCTGGATCTGACCCTATGACCGAAGAGGCGTTAGCGACTCTAATGACACATAACGTGTCGACTGCAAACCGCTTCTAACAATGATCGTAGCCAAGGTTTGAAAAAAGCAGTCGAGGCCAACCACTCGGTGATTAAACTTTTTAAATTTACAAGTGCAGTAGTCAAGACAACAATACAACTTTTATAACTACAGAACTTTCTTCACAAATAAAAAACCTGGTATTATAAATTAGGTTAAATGCATTCCACTAACAATGACTAGTGTAGTAACTATTTATGCTTATGAAGCATACATGTATATACATTTATTTCATGCTAGTGCTACACAAATGAAAAGAATTTGATCATCTGGAGAGGAAATAGCTTAAAAAAAATAAAATTACAGGATAATTCTGCAAAAGTAGTTGCGTGTCTCTGGAGAGGCATGGCAACACAAAATAAATAAAAAAAAGAGACAATATTAAGTTAAAAAATTTCACAGTGACAGACTGTTTTGAGAAATATAACAAAGTGCAGCAATATTTCAGCTATATTGTGGCGAGAACTGTTAAATATATTGAACAATTTTAATAAATATATATAAAATATAAATATAAAACCATTGCAGCTTTATACAAGTAAAACCGGTGTGTAAAATATAAAACAATGTTATGAGAAATGTAAGTTTAATTGTTATAATATAAGAATATATAATATTATAAGATAAATTCATTTAAATCTTATGAAATAAATTGATTGCTTTTAAAAATTGAACGATTTTGTTGCCCGCGACATTTGTAAATAGGTCTTTAAGACAATCAGCAAAATACAAATCGCGCCTGATATCGGCTACATCTACACAGTCAATTAAAACATGTTGAATTGTATAAGGACAATTGCATGGAATACATTCAGGTCGATCATCATTGTTGAGGATAAAACTATGTGTTGTTCTAGTATGTCTAATACGACATCTGGTCAACACTACCTGTTCCCTACGGTTTTTACCACAGGAACCGACTTGTTTACCGACGCCTGACTGTATTCCATGCCGTTTATTATTTATTTGCAGATCCCATTTGGCCTGCCATAACTTTAAAATGTATTTAACTATTAAAGGCTTCATGTCAGTGTACGGTACTGGACAATCC
>MJUU01001213.1:46594-64744 GCA_002080025.1 Modiolus philippinarum
TAATCTAGTTTTGACCGAATCAACGATCGATATAAATTTAATAAAACAGTGCTATCCGCACCCCAGTCGGTACTCGACACAACTTTTAAAATATCTTCTAATGCCTTTAGGCATTTGTTTTTTAGCATTTTGATATGGGGAAGAAATGAAAGTTTACTATTAAAAATTAAACCAAGGAACTTGGCCTCTTTAACAATAGTTATAGATTTATTGTATAGTTTAAGCTCTGGGTCTGGGTGCATTTTCCGCTTACAACAGAAATGCATCCCGACTGTTTTCGAGCTTGAAAATTTAAAACCATTTTCAACTGCCCATTTTTCGATTCTGTTTAGACATAATTGCAATTGGCGTTCTATATTATTCATGTTTTTGCCACGATAGCAAATCAGAAAATCATCTACATAAAGAGATCCATCAGTGTTATCTTTTAATACCTGGGCCAAACTATTTATTTTAATACTAAATAGTGTGACAGAGAGGATGCTTCCTTGCGGAACACCCATCTCTTGTTCAAGAGAGTTGACTCTAACATTAAATTCACGATCCTTGAGAAAATTCTCAATAAAATTTGGTAAACTTCCTCTCAACCCCATATGTAATTGAGGTACGATAGTTAAATTTTGAGATTTGTGTCTCAGGAAATACCTATCATAATAAACTGCCACGAAAATTGACTTCCAAATTATGTCATATCCTAATGTAAAATACTCAATTCGAATAAAATTAACTGTACAATAGTTGAAGTTTGAGATTTGTGTCTCAGGATTGATTGATTGAATATTGTTTAACGTCTACTGAGCAATATTTCAGCTATATCAAGACGAGAACAAGTTTGTTAATAATAATCACGTTGGGGTATGTAAAGGGACATGGGATGGGAAATTCTGACTGCCACTGGAAAAGTAGGGTGAAATCGAAAGGGGCGGGAAATTTCGCCTTGTAGCTGATCACCTACGGACCACTCAAAAAAGAGCTTCCTACAAGGGTTCTTTAATGTGCAGAAAGCGTGGCATTTCTTCCAACACATGGACCTGAGTTTACATCCCATCCGAAAGATGGGTTGTGTATTCATTAATCCCGCACAACCACGAAATGGGTCCTATTTCTATATCCCGGGGTTCCTTCGGGGTCAGCCCCGTTTAGGAGGGGTCTTACCCCGCAAGCCAGAGATACTAGGTGCTATTTCTAATGATAGTACAATAAAACAATGTAGATTGAATTATAACATATATAACATGTTTTAATGTAGTGCATATACTCGGAAGGTAGGCTTATCTACCCCTTGGATGGTAGCTTTTACCGGACGAGAAATGAAGGACTGTCATTACCAATGTTTTCTATTATTTTACAGCTTGAAGTTGTTACCATGTATCATCCTTACCTTGACATAAAGATTGCAATAGAAGGTTGAGAAAGAGTGAGAAGAATACTGGAGGGAGTTTAATACAGGATAGCTCGTCAATGGATATATAGACAATGTAGGAGTTTAACACAGGATAGCTCGTCAATGGATATATAGACAATGTACTTGCTTGGCACACAAAACAAGCCTTCCCAGGCATTTTTGAAGGCATAAGAGATGGCCGAAAAAGAATAACCGTCTCAGACAGAAAAAGAGATTTGATTTATATAAAGCAAAGACCTTCTGTAGAAGAAGGCGTTGATTTGCCTGATCTAATATCAGATAGATGAGGTACCGGTACTCAATTCGAATAAAATGAATGCTTTAAATTGAAGTGCTGAAACACACTAAAAGCATAACATAATGGAAGCACTACTGAATAAACTAAATGTCTATTATCTTGCAGCAACTTCCTCCTTCTGAAAACAAAGAATGTAAGTTCAGATGAAGAGAACCCAGAAGTTGATATTCTGGCCATAATCAACTGGACATCATACAGGTAAAAATGAACAATACATGTGATAAGATGAAATATTACTTCATATCAAAATCATACATTTAAAACCTGTCTGAACCGAACCCTAAGGAAACCAGAAACTTGTCTAAACAAAACTCATTTTGAAGCTGTTTTTTTTCATCAAAATCTTCATATTTTGAACCGGTATAACTGAACAACCCTCTAAAAAAAATCAGTGCGAAAGGGGTTCTATTTAGGCAGGTTTCACTTTTTTTAACATGTCTAAAATGAACAAAAGACTCCCGAATCAAATGTCATTAACCAGACAAACTAAAAATGCCTAACAACAAAAAATAAACCAAAGCGTCGAAACGCAGAATAAACAAACGAGTTAAAATTCTTGTCGAACTTCGATAAAAGGTAAAACAAAAAATATACACATTTCAAAACATAAAAGATTAAAAAACAAGCAGAAAGAGGCAGGGAACAAAGAATATTTTACGAAAGGATATGGAGTAAATGAACATGAGACCATAACACAAATGTTAACTCCAGCTGCAATAATTTTAATGAGCTGTATGGCCATTTCGGAAATTAATTCCTCATCAGCAGCACTACAACCCAAACAAAGGAAATACATAATTTCAAAAAATGTTAAAAATGCATAAAACCAAATGAAATCCGAATAATCAGTAAAATCAAATATAGCAAAGGACAAAACTACTAAAGAATAACTGTTTTCTATCTTTATGATCGCATGCAAGCAAGAAAGTTACAGCTTACGATACACAATGTTTGCAACTAAAGTAGGAGCAATAAAAAATCAACAGAAAGGTTTTTCGCAGAGACATATAGATCTACATTTGTGTATATGTCTCTGTTTCAGGTACTGAATGAAAGTCTTTCGATTTTTCCTGCGTTTTATTTTTATTACAGTTATTTCCTTTGGAATGAAATACTAGTACTGCTCTATCTTTTAATCAATATCCAATGAATACAATTTGCAATGATTGCCCCTCTTAGGGAAAACGTCCCGATTTTTTAATATGAGATGGCTAAAGCATCAATTCCTTCGCCTGGCTCAGTGTACGAGTATTAATACTGCATGGAGCGTGGCATTCTCGGCATAGGTTTGCCACAATGGTCCGCGGTCAGGCTTTCACTATTTTGACCCGACTACCCCGCATAGACAGGACATTCCCTTATACAACAACCGTGGACGAGCTCTACAGCTCAAGGCTGAACACCCAAAACCGTTTCAGGTACCGGGCCCGATTTGGTACTAAAAGTTCTTTTTTTTTCTTGGTTGATTTGATGAAATCTGGAATAATGTTGATGATGAAACAAAACGACACCGTAAATAATAAAGTAAAAAAGTTAAAGTCCGCCAAAAATCCACTGGAGAGATTTGGACAGGTTGCCCTTAGTATTAATGGTAATTACAAAGGTGATCGGCTACCTCGTATAAAATACCATTATAATCATCTGCGACATTCAATAAGAATACCTGAAGAGATAATGAGACTATTTCATACAAAATGATAACATGATCCCGTCACTTGCAGAAATCCATCTCCTATTTCGTCAATGTCTGAGACTGGAAATTTGTCGATACCAACCCCGACACTTGAATCGGTTTTCAGGGGCTCTTGTCTACAAAGCCGCAATGTGCGTCCCAAGGTGGTGGTTAGGGGAACAGTTCTATTTGACCAAGACATTGAAAGCCATGATAATGGGATTGATGATATGAAAATTCTTTTAGCTAATAATTTCAATAATATATATGGTCATCAAAATATGTATATACTGGTACTCTTTTAATGTATATACCTCTGGTCATCAAAATATGTGAAAAAGAAAGGAAATGGGGTAAATGTCAAGGCGACAACATCCCATATCCAGGTTAAAACGACCCAAAACAAAACATCTAGGGGTCACCATATGGTCTTCAACACAGTGAGGAACCTCATACCATATAGAAAGCTATTATGTATATACTGGTACTCTTTTAATGTCGATACCTCTTCATATATACTGCTGGTGACAAAATTATTTATCCACCCGCTGCATCGGATTTCATGGGCATCGGCTACAAAGCTCCCGGGTGCATTCTAAGGTGATGGATAGGGGGATGCCAAGTCTATGTGGGGTAGTAAGGCAGTAATACAAAAATCCTTACGTCGAACCATTGAAATCCACCTACCTCTTTCTCACCCTTTCAAGTAGCTAGTAGATCTCATCGCGCCGATTGTCCCATCAACCTTTATTTCGCACAGAAACTAAATCTCTAGTAAGTTTGGTATTTTGTTACTCATTTAATTATGATTTTTTGAATTAATAAACTTTTTCCCGTCCTGATAAAGCTTAAATATAGCTCATTGGACGTGAAGTCTTTACTTATCAATCTAATAATCAGCTTATTCATAGCTTAAGCTCGCGGCACTTAAATCGGTTTTCCGGGGATCCGGCTAGAGCTGCTTGGCGCGTCCCCAGTTTGGTGGAAAGAGAAATGCCCTGTCTATGCGGGGTAGTCGGGTCACAATACGGAAAGCCTGACCGCAAACCGTTGTGACCAAACTGTGTTGAGAAACGCCATGTTCCATGCAGTATAAAGACCCCTTCTATATTGTTTTAAGACAGCAGTCACCGGGACTCGTATAGAAGGCTAAATTTCCTGCCCCTACCCATTTCTCCCCTTTTTCGATTGGAAATCAAAACTCGTTGTCCCTACCACATTGGTTTCTTTTCTTACTTATTTTTCTTGAATTGATTAATTTGTGTTCGTTCTTAAAAATGAGTCAATTAAGTCACGCCAAACTCAGCTAACCAAGGTTTTGTCATTGCTTTTCCCGGAGTCAGGTGTCGGAGGCTCCGACTACAGAGCTGCCGGGCGTGTCCCAAGTTGGTGGATAGGGAAATGTCATGTCTGTGCGGGCTAGCCAGGTAATAATATGGAAAGCCTAATCACGAACTATTATAGTATAGTATAAAGATCCTTCTATATCATTCTAAGAGGGCATACGCATTGGGTGTCATAAAGGCCTAATTTCCTGTCGCTACCCGTTCCTCCCCTTTTCGAATTGCAATCAAAATTCGTACCTCCGGTTGTCCCTTGCTCCTTTATCTCTCTTCTTTATTTATTTATTGAATAGATGAAATAAAAATTCTTCCTTCTTTTCCATTTAAAATTTACTGTTTTTGAAAATTTTATTTCCACAAAATTCTACTTCGTCTCCATTATTTGCCTGACTTGCTGCTTTGCTTGCAGTGATTGTAAGAGCTCCTCTCTGCAAGTTATTTTCTTTTGTTTGTTGACAATCCTGCGTCCATTGGCTTAATAAAACATAGATGTTACGTTGTTCGACAATCAGCAGTGAATTCCGCTCAAACCGGTGCTAAAGATGACAATTTGAAAATAAAACTATGATCTGTTTTGCAAAAATCCAGTTCCATACGAACTCTTCATTCCAGTTCCAAAAACGATTTCCGCTCAGCATTCGACACTACTAGTACGAGTATGGCTTTAGGAAATAGAGTAAATAAGTGAGAACCGAGCCGAAGAGGGTATATTACACTTCTTTAACCTTCTAGTGTAATTATATCAGGCACTAACGATCAACAACCGGCTCACCAAGTATGATCGACTTGCCTTATATGGTTACCGCTGGAAACTGACCTTATTAGAAAAAAAAAAACTATACATGCTCATTAGTCCGTAAAATCAGCTATATCGCAGAGTAATAAATCATACCAAAGCCCATCCACACACCAAATGCTATATTTTTTTCTAGTTTATTTTTATTTATTCATTTATTTATTTATATTTAAATCTAGGTTAACGAACTTTTCCATTTACATCTTTTTCTTTCAGGATATCTTCTATTCCTTGGCGCAAATCCTTCCCATATGAGAGTTTTATTAAATGGGATAAGGACTTATGTCAGATGTCAATTCCTGCTGTTCTTTTGGAATTGTTTGGGGTTATTACTTTTTCATCGTGAAGTGGTGCCAGTGAGGTAAAAATGTCTTTGACTAAAGCTGTTGTTTTACGACACGGCAAAATAAATGCTTCATAATTTCTTATACACTATGTATAAAAATTTGCCATGAGGTATGTTGGTCCATTAAAGTTATTTTTTGGGCTTCTAGTCACTGTACTAGAAGTAGCAGAAAACAATGACAGAATTGATTGTGCCTAGATATCGAAATACTGCTAATTTTGAACAGAGAAAAAATACTGTCCCAAAAGCTGCTTAGTCAGGGATTTGTTCAGCTTATATTAATTTCATCCCGCAAGAAATTTTATGACCGTCACCATAACAACAATGAAAGATCAGACGTATCAGTGTCAGAAATGAAAGCGACATTTTCAGCTAGATTCACGTCTTCCTGGATTTGAATATACGGATTTTGATTGATTGATTGAATATTGTTTAACGTCTACTCAGCAATATTTCAGCTATATCAAGACGAGAACCGTTGTTAATAAATAATCACTTTGGGGTATGGAAAGGCAATGGGACGGGAAATTCTGACAGCAACTGGAAAAGTAGGGTGATATCGAAAAGGGCGGAGAATGCAGCCTTGTAGCCGATCAACTACGGACCACTAAAAAAAAAAGCTTGCTACAAGGGTTCTTTAACGCGCAGGAAGCGTTGCATTTCTTCCTACACGTGGACCTGAGTTTACATCCCATCCGAAAGATGGGTTGTGTATTTGTTCACCCCGCACAACCACGGAATGGGTCCTATTTGTATATCCCGGGACCCTCGGTGTCAGCCCCCGTTTAGGAGGGGTCACACCCCGCAAGCCGGAGATACTGGGTCCTATTTCTATATCCCGTGGTTCCCTCGGGGTCCTCTGTTAGGAAGACTCATACTCCAAGCTCAGAGGATGCTGCGGGCCTATTCATAAGCCGGGACGGCGGACGGATTTTGACTTTTTCCTAGATTGACTCACTTACAGTACGAGGGGTGCTGTTAACAGAAGGACATTCTCAGTTTCATGGGAGATCACACTGTGAGTGCCTTGGTTTTCATTGTTGTCTTTTTTAATTTCTGTGCTTTGTATCTGTCTAACGTAATTGTTTTGTGTTCTCGTTTGGGCCATGTATTTGAATTTTTTTTAAAAACTATCCATTTGTTCCTTCAGTATTCTACTGCCGTTGCTTCTGAATGTCAAATTATTATCTGTATTATGGGTAGTTTTGAAATACTCATTCTGTTCATGTTTTGAAATACTCAATCTGTTCATATTCTAAAATCATTATTAATAAACATATTTACGACTAGGTAAATATTTTTTGCAAACATCTTTCGTGTTGGATTCGTTGTCCATTGTTACATGTTTTCCCAGCCTTTTTCTTGAATGCATAACCTTTGATATAATTAATTTCAATCGTTGAAAGGGTTTATAAGGGACATAAAACACGTTCCCTGCTTTTGAAAATAGTATGATTTGTTGTCTACCCCTGACGAAAATGGCGGCTTTTGAGATTTGTCTTGTTGAAACCCAAACTTTTGTCGACATGGCTAGGTTTGGATGCATTTAAATAGTGTATACGAGAAGTAGGTCAACTTACGTTTCGTTTCCGATATTTTAAGCTGAAGGTATACATGTGTAGATGCGACGCCATGAACGAGTGGATCAACAAAATTGACATGAGCATGGACAAGGTTTATGAAGACTATCCCCATGCCATTCTCCCAGAAAAAACATAATAAACGAAGGGGGAAGGCAGCAAAATAACTATTTGAAGAGATAGAAGAGGGTCTCTATGAGCCTAAAGGCAGGATGATAACATTTTACACACATCTAGAGAGGACACATGCATCGATCAAAACTCTTGTTTACATGAATACATGTACTTGGGAAACGATAAAAATTATTATATTAAATGGTTCGATGAGCCAGAATGTAGATGGACCGACCCAAATGACCATCCAAACTAAATTGTTATTAAACTACCTGAGAAATGTAACCCTTCCTTATTGCACAATGTTACATTCTTTATGACCACCGTCACTATTCGGTAAAGGGAACACACAACAAAACACCGCCGTGCCCGGTCCCGGCTTATGAATAGGCCCGCAGCATCCTCTGAGCTTGGAGTATGAGTCTTTCTAACAGAGGCCCGGCACCTGGACCGGTTTCCAGGGGCTCCGGCTACAGAGCTGCCGGGCGCGTCCCTAGTTGGTGGATAGGGGAATGCCCTGTCTATGCGGGGTAGTCAGGTCATAATACGGAAAGCCTGACCGCGAACCATTGTAGCCAAACTGTATGGAGAAACGCCACGCTCCATGCAGTATAAAGACCCCTTCTATATTTCTCCAAAGTGAGCAGACGCACTGGGTGTCGTATGGAAGGCTAAATTTCCTGCCCCTACCAATTTCTCCCGTTTTCCAGTGGCAATCAAAAGTCGTTACCCCGGTTGTCCCTTCCACCATTTTTTATTTCTTCTTTTACTTACAATTTTTTGAATTGATTAATTCGTTCTCGTCCTGATATAGCTGAAATATTGCTCACTGGACGTTAAACTCTAACTAATTAATCAATCACATCAAAACATTCGACCTGTACTTAAATCAATCCTTTTCAAATTGCTGGATTCTTTAGAGTTGACAGAAATAAGTCTGAACAATACTGTGACACAATGTCCTACAGAAACAGAAGATGAACATTTATGGGCTATTTATAACTTATTATTTTAAGTTGTTAGTTGCAACAAAGATAAGGGAAGTTGACTATTGGAAAAGTGAATCATCGCGTTTGTCATACAGGCTAGTTTGTAATGTACCTCTGTAACATCAAAATCTCATAATATCTTATTGTAGGTACATGTAATGAGCCAATACAATACCCGACCAGCCCAACGGAAATCCAAGCCCTTTTGGCCTTGACTTGCAAACAGATAAGACTAGAAGAAATTTTAAAATTAAAAAGTAAAAGTCAAGAGAAACCAACATGGGAAGAAACGGGTAGCAAGAGTCTAAAATTTAAATTTTGGATTTATTGCCGATTTGCGCGCAAATCGGCAGCTAGGAATGGGATGCATTTCCTGTGTCTGGCTTATTTTGTTTCTTTCAAGGACTATAGTTAAGTACTTGCTAGGAAACGTTTTTAAGAATATAGTTACATGAAAGGTCTTACTAACAATGGGCTAGCAATATGCGACCTTACATATGATGTTTGCATCGCCATGTACTTTTTAATTTTAACGTGTAAATGCAACGTATTTTTCGTGATATTGGCGTTTACTCCGTGGGTTTACTACCATTCAGCAGTACATGTAAGTGTAAACAAATAAATACGCGATGCAACACATTTAGGATTGTCAACATGAACAGAATATGGTGTGTGGTTTTAAACTTATTCATTAGAAGCGATTGTCAATATTAACAGAATATGGTGTGTGTTTTTAACCTGTGCCGAATTGGGGTTCACTACCATTCAGCAGCACATATGTAAGTGTAAACCAATAAATACGCGATGCAACACATTGTTATTCATTAGGAGCGATTGTCAACATGAACAGAATATGTTGTTTGTTTTTAACCTGTGCCGAAAAAGACCCGGGAAAAGTGGACGATTCTTTTTTTTACTACAGGTAAAATTTGTTTTACATTCTTTTTCACATATTTTATGTTGTCATGTGAATAATTTAATTTCTTTCATTTAAAATTATCATTAAATGAAATAGATTATATCATATCGTTTTATATTTTATTTGTTATCTTGATGTTATAAATTGCATGTATTTATAACCTGTAAACCCTCATGCCTTTAAAAACTGAAAATTTGCCATCTTTCCAGCGGTTGAATTTAGTTGCACAGGTATAAGAAAAAGATTTCAAATGATTCTTATTTACATATTTCATAATTGCCTCTAAAATTGAACAGCAATTCAAGCACTTGTAACCGTATACCATATCTTGAGCACCCCAAGAGCACCCAGTACCATTTACTCGCAAATAGTAGCAAATGATTTCTCGTAGAGGTAATATACATCAGGAGTATCCCTATTTCCAAGATAAATTTGCAGGTCTGCAATGCACAGCTATTGCTTATGTTGCTCTTGCATTGTAACATTCGGTTCATTTCCTTCACATTTCAGATGTTGATATTGACAATGTAGTTCACACTGGCCATGCTGTTTTTGCCAACATAACCCATACCCAAAGATTCCATTCACCCAGATATTTATTGCATTCTGAGGTCAATGGCTATAATATTCCAGGTGTATTACTGCATTACATTTTTCATTAAATCGCTTTTATGGTGTTGTTTGAACCCTGCCGTTCAGGATGTAGGATCTATTGATTTGATGCAAGCTTTACTAGAAACATTTACACAAGCATCAGGTGCCCTTGTGACATTTAGAGGACTTACAGTAGCTTTATATTATCAGGGTGAAAGCAATTGTTTTTACATTTTTGATTCCCATACCAGAGGTGACAATGGCACTATTAGTAATTACGGATCTGCTGTATAAATGGAATTTTCTAACTACGATGATTTCCAACAATATTTGCATTTCATGTATAATGGGCAGCCTTTTGATGTGTCCCCATTACAATCAGCAGCTTTTGGTTTTCAAATTCAAACCAATAATTTGCAAAAACAGTATACATTGTAGAAATAATCTAAATCAGTGTCACATCGATACTAATGTACATGTTGGTCAGGAAAATAAGTCCAGTGATAAATATAACCTTTTACATTATAATTATACAAATTCAAATGCTAACATTGAAAACACAAATTTTCAAGAACTCAACAGCTCATACCATAGTTTACCTTCCCTTTTAACTGCTAAATATGTCGAATGTCCGTCTTTCCACACAAATGACAAGTCGTACAAAAATACAAGCAGTTGTCCCCCGACATTCATTCATAACGGTAGTTTCAATGTAAATATGGATGCTTTGGAACCATTTGGTATAAGTTACGGGTCAATGTTAAATATGTTGAGTGTAATTGATCCCAACTTTGAACCTCAGAAAATAACACATTTAAATGAAGAAATAAATAAAAATCTTACTGGTGGTTTTATTGCCACTCCAAATAATAGAAGTAATACCATAGAAGGAAGTGAAAGGGAAAAACAAATTATATTCCACTTGCAGGAGATACACTGCCACACCTGAACAATCATTCATATACTAGGTTGCAATACAATTTTAATCAGAGTTGTGCTTCTATTCAGCATGTGCATACTGATAAACCCTACATGAAAAATCATTCATATACTAGCCTGGAACTAAGTTTTGATAATTCTTCCTTTACGGAGTTGGAGGTACCAATCATTAATCAACCTGCATATTTTACCACGGAGCAGACTTCTAATCATACTTATGCTTGTTTTAATGAGACAGAAAATATGAAACGCCCTTTTCAAATGTCTTCGTTGCAAAATTTATTTGCTAGTGATTACTCTCTTCAGTCAGACGATATAGATGGCTGCATAAAATCCTTTGCTAAAAAAAGTATCAGTAATAACACTTTTTATCCATGCATAACCCATGAAATGTCATATGTTGATAAACCTTACACATGTGAACCTATTGTCTCTTTGCCAAATAATCCGCATCAAAAGAAAGCCCTCTCTATTCGGTAAACTGTTCATGAAATGATCATACATATTCATCAAGTGTGATGTACATGTATAATACTCAATTCCAAAGAGAAATAGAAATGTATCCAATTTATTCTTGTAAATCATGCGAATGAATCATGTATAAAGACAAATTGCACCGATGTAAGAAAATATTTTCACCTGCAAACATTGAAAATGATGATACTGTTTGTAAGACTTGCTTAATAGCTATTAAAAAAGGTAAAATCCCCACTCTTGCAGTGTTTGGAAATGACATGAATGTTGGCAATATTCCAACTGAACTAGTAAATTTGAATTTAATTGAAAAAAGATTAATTTCTCAAATATCATCCTTCTTTTCATTGATCTTATTACCAGGATTCCCTGTTGGACAATTGGCACAAAAAGGTTATATCATACATTTCCCCGTCAATACACAAAGAGTTTGTGACCAGTTATTCAGTATGTTTCCATTCAACAACAACTTAGCAGTAACCGCTTGTTCTTGTCATGACCGCACAACGAGGCCAAGTTTGTTTATACCTTCAAAAGTATTCAAATCTTTAACATGGCTTAAAGCCCATAATCCACATGACAAAGAATTGACAATTCCAGACCCCCTACCAATCTCATGTTATGATAATTCAATCCTGAGACAGAATTATTAGAACTTGGTGAATGACAATTAGACTTTGCTCCTAGTGGTCAAATAGTCAATTTAAATGTTGCCAATCCAGTAGATATGCACAAAATAGATTTTGCAGAGGAACTTGCATTTCCATGGCTTTTTCCCTATGGTATAAATGGTTTTCAAGCACAACGGTTAAGAAAACTTACACTTGGTCAGTACTACAAGACTAGATTTTACAATATCGACAGCAGATGGCGCCAAAATATTTCCTATTTAATTGCTGCTGTTAATACTTATGAAAAAAATGTGTTATCCCAAACTTTTTCTGTTTATACAAGAATAAGGAAAAAAGCATCATTAGGAAATACCCCATTAACAGCTGGTGATTTATTAAATGGTACCAATCTTGATATCGTGCAAAACTCCTACATGTTTATGAAAAAAATAAGGGGAACTGTTGCCTATTGGAAGTCTGTTTTGTTTAATTTATTGGCAATGATAAAAAATTTAGGCCCACCAACATTATTTGTAACACTGAGTGCAAATGATTATCATTGGGAAGAATTAGCAATAACATTACAAAACAAGGACAAAGATCATATTAATTTAAAAGATTTGCCAAAAAATGTTCAAAAAGATCCATTATTAACGGCCATGCATTTTGAAAGAAGATGGCGTGCTTTGTTGAAGTATGTTATTAACGGTCCAAAGAAGCCACTGGGGAAAGTACTAGATTATTTTGCTCGTATTGAGTTTCAAGCAAGGGGAAGCCCTCACACATTTTTTTATGGATTAAAGATGCGCCTAATTTACTTTCTCCTCAATCCCCTGATGAAATCACAAATTATATTGATTCTGTTCTTTCAACAACCATTCCTTCAAAAACAGAGAACCCAGTTCTACACAAACTTATTACCACATTACAAATACATCAGCACAGAAAATATTGTTTACGTAGAAATCAATGTCGCTTTCACTTTCCTTACAGTCCTTGTGAGAAAACAAAGCCTTTAACAACAATTGATTCCACTCCAAATCACAATAAACGCTTCTATGAATCCAAAAGATTACAATCAGACACAATGGTTAATCCTTACAATACAGAAATACTTGTAAATTGGCGTGCAAATATGGATATTCAAATGATTGGTGGTCCATATGGTGTAGCTTATTACATTTGCTGTTATATTTGTAAAGTTGAACCTGACACATTGAGGAATGCAATTTCAAATGTTATATCAGAAATTTCTACAATATCTCCCAGCCCTTCCCTTAGAAACAGAATGTTTTGTCTAGGTATGTGTGTCCTAAAGCACAGAACCATGTCTGCTCAAGAAGCAGCATATAGAATAGGAGGACTGCAACTGGTTTTTTCTTCAAGAATTACCATAACATTTTTCGCATTACCTCCAAATAAGCAATACAAGAAATTAAAACCAGTAGTGGAAAGACAGTTTCTTTCAGAAGACAGTGAAGATATTTTTGAGCAAAACATGATTGATCATTATTTTAACCGCCCTTATGAACTGGAAAAAGTTGGCCTTTTTTGATTTTGTCAAAAATTTACTTTCAATTAAACACAGTTCCTCGTCCAAAAAAAAAACATTTCTTACATTAAACAAACAATACGAGATAAAATCAAAGCAACATAATGCAGTTATCAGATTAATTATGGCACCTAAAAATACAATGGACTACTTCTATGGTCTCATTATGTTATATTTCCCACATAGATCTGCTAGTCAGATAATTATTCCTTACAATGATCATATGCAAGCATTTCTTCATTTGAAAGATCACTTTGACCATGAAGCCATAATATCATGTAATGAAATTCCTACAATTGAAGATGCCATTCAAATTGTTCGCATATCTCAACTTAATATAAATTCCTCTGTATCTGATGTAAATGATGATCCTGGAAATGACACTGTTGTACTTGATTCTCTAGAGGACAAAGAAACACACAATGAACAAGCCTGTGAAGTCAACAATACCCATACTTCCTTCATTCAAAACAGTGACTATGCTGCTTTCTGTGAAGAAATTCAGTGGCATTCCCTGACTGTTGGACAAGATAATCAGCCACTTGTACAAATATACTCTCACTTACTCCTGACCAGAGAATGGTATTTACATACATTCAAAATAAATTCAAAGAACATCAATTACCATTTTATGCTTTTGTTACTGGACCTAGAGGTGTTGGAAAAAGTTTCTTAATCCATACTATTGCGAATGAATACTGCTGCATTTGCTGGCATTGATCCTGTTGTTATATGTGCACCTACAGGTGTTGCAGCTCACAGTATTCATTATTCACCTTGCACTATGCATTTCATATTCCTGTTCAGCATAAAAATCAACTAGAGGCTCAGAGACTGAGCCTGTATCGCTCACCTGACAAAACGCTTCTATGCCATGCATGACCAAATATGATCATGTTTTTTACCAATGGGGTAGGGTGTTTAGGTATGTTCTCAATTAGCACCCGTGTGTTTTGTCTGATCCTATTGAAATGAGTAACTTTTGCAAAGGACCTTCCATACATTTAGTATAATTTGATTTAATTGTTTTGAGAGAAGATGATGAAAAGGATGGTTTTCTCATACTGGGCTCCAATGTTAAACTATGTTCTGCACTTGAGGCAATGTTTTCTGTCGGATTGAAATGAACTGTGCAATTTTTGTAAAGTACCTTCAGTCATCATTCCTGTAAAGTTAGGTTGAATTTGCTTCAGAGGTTTCAAAGAGTAGATGAAAATGTGATTTTCCCATAGGGTCCAATGATAAACTATGTTCCATGCTGGCGGCCATGTTTTCTAACGGATTGTAAAGAAATGAGCAATCTTTGTTAAGGAAATTCTATTCATCCTTCCTGTAAAGTTTGGTTGAATTTGCTTCTGCAGTTTCAAAGGAAAAGATGAAAATGTGATTTTTCCCATAGTGTTCACTGTTAAAACTAAGTTCCACACTGGCGGCCATGTTTTTTATCGGATCAGAATGAAATGAGCAATCGTTGTAAAGGACCTTCCGTTCATCATTCCTGTAAAGTTTGATTGAATTAATTTCAGTTGTTTCAGAGGAGTAGATAAAAATATGATTTTCCCACAGGGTCCTATGTTAAACCATGTTCCATGCCGGCGGCCATGTTTTTCGTCGGATTGGAACGAAATGAGCCATCTTTGTTAAGGACCGTAAGTACATCACTCCTGTAAAGTTCCGTTCAATTGGCCTCAGCCGTTTCAGAGCAGAAGATGAAAATATGATTTTTCCCATAGGGTTCAATGTTAAACTTAAGTTCCGCACTGACGGCAATGTTTTTTATTGGATGGGAACAAAATGAGCAATCTTTGTAAAGGACCTTCCATACATCATTCCTGTAAAGTTTGATTGAATTTGCTTCTGTTATTTCAGAGGAGTAGATGGAAATGTGATTTTCCCATAGGGTCCTATGTTAAACCATGTTCCGTGCTGGCCGCCATGTTTTTCATCGGATTGGAACGAAATGAGCAATCTTTGTAAAGGACCTTAAGTACATCATTCCTGTAAAGTTTGGTTCAATTTGCTTCAGCCTTTTCAGAGCAGAAGATGAAAATGTGATTTTTCCCATAGGGTCCAATGTAAAACCTATGTTCCGCGCTGGCGGCCATGTTTTTTATCGAATCGGTACAAAATGATCAATATTTGTAAAGTACCTTTAGTACATCATTCCTGTAAAGTTTGGTTGAATTTGCTTCAGTGGTTTCAGAGGAGTAGATGAAAATGTGATTTTTCCATAGGGTCCTATGTTAAACCATGTTCCGTGCTGGCCGCCATGTTTTTCGTCGGATCGGAACGAAATGTGCCATCTATGTTAAGGACCTTTAGTACATCACTCCTGTAAAGTTTGGTTCAATTTGCTTCAGCCTTTTCAGAGCAGAAGATGAAAATGTGATTTTTCCCATAGAGTCCAATGTTAAACCTAAGTTCCGCTCTGGCGGCCATGTTTTTTATCGGATCGGAACGAAATGAGCAATCTTTGTAAAGGACCTTCCATACTTCATTCCTGTAAAGTTTGGTTGAATTTGCTTCAGTGGTTTCAGAGGAGAAGATGAATATGTGTAAAGTTTAACGGACGGACGGACGGACGAAGGACGCCAAGTGATGGCAATAGTCACACTGGTGAGCTAACAAAATGAAGAATTAGAGATATCTGCCCACTCACTTCCTAAAATGCGTTCCTTATTTAAACATGTTCATACATTGATAATTGATGAAATAAGTATGGTAAGCGCTAATATGTTACATTGTATTCATTACCGCTTGACAGTTATAATTCTAAATGATTTGCCTTTTGGTGGAATCAATGTAATAGCCGTAGTAGACTTTTACCAGTTACGGCCAGTTAAGAGTATGTATGCTTTTTCAAATGAATTGTTGTGGCATTTATTTAAACCAATTTTTAAAACAGAACATGAGACAAATTGATGATTGCACTAACTGTTGAATAGAGTAAGAGTAGGATTTATTAATGAAAATGATGTAAGGTTGTTACCGTCAAGAGTTGTATCAACTCCACCTAATCCAAATATTTTGCATATATTCCCAACATTAAAACAAGTGCAGCAACACAATGACTACATGCAGTCAATTTTGGAAGAGGAATGCATTACTATTACAGCTACACACATTTTTTCTGAAAAAGATATACATCCAGAGGAAGAAGTACCACCAGAACGTATTCCAATTGATGATAGAGATGCTGGTGGTCTTCCATCAATTTTAAAGTTGTCAATTGGAACAAAAGTTATGCTTATTAGAAATCTTAATGTAGGGTATGTCCTCGTCAATGGAGCTATTGGATACATTTCTAATATCTTAACAGAAAACAACACAAATTATTCTGTGGATGTGATTTTTAAAAATGCCAATATACCAGATGTCCTATTATTACATGATAAATCATTTGATATCCCATTATATACACAAGAGTTCCATTCTGGTGGTAGAGTACTTAAACGGATAAATTTCCAATAAATTAGATGCTGGGCAACAACTATACACAAAATGCAGGGATTTTCATTAGATTCTGCTGTTATAGCAATTGGTCCCGAGATATTTGCTAAAGGTCAGGCATATGTTGCTTTGAGTCGTGTAAACTAACTTGAAAATATGTATCTCTTGTCCTTATGCATTTCAAAAGTTCAGGCAGACCCAAAAGTAACAGCTGAATATCTTCGATTACAATACCTTGACAATAACAGGGGCAATTAATGTGAAATACAATACTAACAGGGACATTCAGTTGTAAAACATTTAGGTTTTACATTTTTCACAGACTTCTACCCACATTGTCAGTGATACACTGACACATTCTGTTGTAAATTACATAGGATTATATTGTGCTAAAACTATAACAGTCTTTAATTTGATATATATCGGAATGACGGATATGGAAATTCCACTCGAGGGGGTCTCAATTATGCGGTAGAAACGAGGTTTGCCGAGTTTCTACCCAATAATTAAGTTCAGGAATAAAATATCCTTATCCTTTATTTCCATATACAATTGAACCTCATTATGTCAAACTTGGTTGTCTCGTAATCTCGGATGTGTCGAAGTAAATGGTTGGTTCCTGCAAAATCCCCCTTTGGTTAATGCATTTTTACCTCTGATGACTCTAACTCTGATTAATCGAATTCTCGGATAACTCGAATATAAATTGTACTCCCTTCTGAAAATCTTTTAAGTAAATGTACCCTGATGTGTCGAAGTTTGCATAATTGTATCTTATATTTTTTTCCAATCTATAAAATTAGTAGTAAAAAATGTTTTTTTTAAAAATAAATCATGTTTATTTTCTATTTTCGCATGTACTGTATACTGTATACGATTCTGTACGTAGCCATCAGTCTGGTAACAAAACTGCATTTCGAATGGAATGAATGCAAATTTCTGTTTTAACAAAGAAAACATATGTATATCCCTAACTTGGATGTCTCGAACCTCGGATAACTCAAACAATTCTGTATGGTCCCTTCAACTTCGACTTATCGAGGTTCGACTGTACTGGAACATAGTTTT
>MJUU01001214.1:0-28070 GCA_002080025.1 Modiolus philippinarum
ACGGTACTCATTTTTTATTAAGTCTAGATAATTATTATGTCGTTTCCAGTTGTGTCTAAAACTATATCTTCTTCGTTCAGTACAAGGGCAAAGACTAGGGGAATGTTTAGTCTGTAATATAACGTCAAAGATGTATTGTCCATACTCACCGATTCGTCTACGTAAGTCAAATCAGAATAGAATAATCCATACAACGAGCCGAAGTTGCTAAGGGTAAGCATATTCCCGGTGTCATAGTCGTTGCTTGCGTTAGGTTTAAAATTACAGGCATCTCTGAAGATTCTGCTGATTTGATTCGAACTATATCCCGTTTCCGGGTAAAACATGCCGGCGCCAACCTCTAATCTAGCAGTTAAGAGACTACAATTTGTATTTGCTGCGTTTAATTTGAATGTATCAAGTAACAGAGGATTTTGTTCTTGAACATTATGTTTCCCGTTTCTTTGTAAAAACACAATTACGAATTTCGGGTTTTTTATTCCTGTTGTAATACGAAACGACCCTTCAACAGATTGACTCGAGATATTAGTGTGAATGGATTCTCTTAAGTATGTCCATCGTCTTGGTTTCATGTAATTTTGTAACACATATGTTAAACCAACAGAATTTAATTTTAGTCTAGGAATCCAAAGTTCAAAATGTGTAATTACAACTCTACCGTCATCAGCAGCAGCAGCCTTGTATAATAAATAATTGTCGTCGTTTATTTTTATCGTTATTCCCATCTGTGCCGGGGGTAAAAGATTTTGTTCCAACGAGGCGAAGAACGAAAATCTATTTAGTGGTATTTCTGCTGTTACTTCTGCTCGTGCGTTAGTTAAAGCTGTTCTCACCTTAAACCCTGTATTAGTATCATCAGCGATTGCAACATTATCAGGGTAAATAAAGCTGTTTTTGCCTCAGCTGTTAACATAACCATCTGAAAGTGTAAGCAATGATTTGACGTGATTTGCTAGAGATAAATTATTACAGTCGTAAACTGTTTTTCCGTTTTGGAGGACTGTCATTTAACTAAGAAAATTTGTTACATCTGAAATAACAGATACTGTGTCGTTGTCCGGTGCTGTTCCGTCAGCTAGTTTATTTACTTTAAACTTGATTAAAAAATACCCATTATACCAGTCATAAAACGAAGCCTTATCATTTATGCTAAATTTGTAGTCCGTTTTTGTTTGTTGTTGACCATTTGGTGGAGACACTATAGAAGTATCTAGTAAAAAGTTACAATACTCATATCGATCACAGAACTGTGTTCCTCTAAACATTTTTTATTACTGGATTATTATTTTTCTTTCTTATATAAAAATGATAGAGTTTATAAGCAGTTTCTTAAACAGGTTAAATAAGAGTCTTGAGCGTCGGAAAAAGAGTAAAACCTATAAGATTTTTGTTTTACTTATGAGATGCTTAAACCGCAAGCAACGTAAAAAATGTGAGTGAACTAAGAATCTAGCCCGTTTTACCCGTCTCAACTGTAGTGAATAACAAATCTTACATGTTTGTTTATTCTCGTTAGTCCCGTAGATAGTAGTTGATATGGGAAAAAGCCATAGGTTTTGAAAACATGTTTTCAAAAACCTACGGCTTTTTCCCATATCAACTACTCAGCTAATATATTTTGAATTTATTTTATACTAAATCCTATATTTTTTTTTACATAACCATTCTACTCACTACAAATAATTTTATGGAGAAGTAATTCAACTCTTTGAGCTAAAGTGTAAGCAACGATTTTTGTATCAATATTTAAAAGCGTTATTTGTTGATCTACGTGGAAAGGATCATCTTTTTTTTTAAATTAAAGTAATCAAACCAAGTTTCTGAAGGTAAGTAAATTTCCCCTTTTCATAGCACAGAGTAAACACATCTACAGCAAGATTTTTCAGATAAGGCCAAAGGTTCTGTAAAATTCAAATATTAGGCCATCCATGTAAGGTATTTGCTTGCCTTGATTTTTCTAATCCCAAAAATTATTGTTCCCCTCCCTCTACCCATTTGACTCTATATCTAATCTTAGCCTTCATTAAATTTTCATCATAAAATCTTTCAAGATTTTGAAAATCAACATTTGTTACACCCTTTTCTTTGGGTAGTATTTCTTCAAGCATCTTGGACAGAATGGGTAATGAAGTCAAGAGCTTAAAAATGGTGTACAAATGGTCAGATGAACAGAAGGACAACGGTGCAAGTGTATTTATGTGGGATAAAGAGATATTAAGGTAAATAACAGAATCTACATATGCAAAGGAAATATTATTTGAAATTCAAATATCGTGGGATAAATTCAACAGGCTTTCTTTCAAAAATCTCCCTGTTTTAAAAAAGTGAATATACTATAGATTTTGTAAATAGATAATGTCAAGTGTCAAATAATTAAAGACAATGATTTTGGAAAAAATTGAGGATCTCGAAACCGCAATGACGCATTTGAATGCTTAAGAAGGTATAATGATAACAGCAGATACTTTCCTACAGCTATCTAATAAAGTAGGGGCGTATATATGGTAATAACAGATACTTAACTACGGTTTTGTAACATGCAGGGGCGTTAGTTCCTAATATGAAAATGTTCTGGATGAGTTCCTTTTTGTTATTGGGAAGCGCAAATCAATATCTATAATTAGTAGTTTATCAATCATTTAACCACAACCGGCAATTGTAACAACTGTTCGCAAATTTTTGCATTTATCCATATATATAAACATTTATATTGAACATAAGAATTCATATTTCAACACTTCAAACTTAAACTTTAACAGGAAAATGTGCTAGCTACAACTATTCTACATTTATCTTGATTCCCACAATAAATATACCAAGAACAGAACATCAAATAGGGTTGACGGCTTAATATCTCAACAGAATATCGTTGCTCGAATACTAATTGCACATCCTACTTTGCTGTATTCTGGTGAGACTGAATTCATGCAAAATATACATAATTAAAGGCTTTTGTTGACTTCAATGCATACAGAAAATGTCAAGTTTGTGAAATACTAAGTTAATAGAAATATTTCATAGAGTTATTCGTCCGTAATATAATCCTAAAAAAATCAAAAACACTTATAAGTAGGTATGTGTACAGTTAAGTTGGGGGGGGGGGGCGAAATCTCTTTTCATGAATTTGGTTGCTTCATGGCATTGATTTACATTGCTACCCTAAACTGTATCAAAAGGCCTATTTATAAAGCACCCATTTTGATTAAGCCGAACAGTGTTTGTAAAACAGGGTATGTGTTGACCTTCTATTAATACCAACATTGAATGACAGAAGACTCTTTTTACAAGTTTTTGTGTTTCTTGAAAAGAGTGGGAAGAAAATTTGCGAGGCTTCTTATGAAGCACCAAATCCAAAAAAAAGGTTAGATCTTTTTAAAAAGCAAGATTGTTCAATCTTTAATCGCGATAAAATATATATATTAAAGTACAACCATAAGAAATCTCCTAATCAATCCAAGAGAGAATTTGTAAGATCCAGGAGAGAATGTGAACTGTCTTGGATGTAAAAAAAACTACAGACAGCTTATCCACTTGGGTTAATAGACAAAATTATAGCAAAAGGAAACATTTCTTAGTGCGATTCTATTGACATCATCGATATATCTTCTCCGAAATTACATCGCAGGTCACACGGCCGAAGAGTGAATTTTAAAATTAATAGCAAACATAAGAACCTCGTAAATATTAACGAACAATATACTGTTTTCAAACACTATGGGTGGCATGGCTTGTTCACTAAGTTTTGTTCAATTCCAATTTCCTTTTCTTATAAAAAAACTACTAAATTTATTATTTTTTTCAATCATTCTTCTGTAATCTGTGATGCCGATTTCGAGAAAAACTACCCTAGGAGCTGAGACTGTTCCATTTCGCCATATCTCTATGACCCATGCGGACATTTATTAACTGAGAACCTTGATATCATTTTAGATAAAGGGGTTTGACGATCCTTTACAAAAGGGCAAAAATATCGTCTACCTTCAAAGATAAATTGACAAGGATGTTTTGATATAATTTAAGACGAAGTAACCAATTATTGTAATAAATGGTGCAAACGAGAAAGTGCAGACAAATATGCTCTAAATTTGTTCACAGATGAAATTATTACCAGGGTGACATATAGAATACAGTTTTATAAAGATAATTATTAAGTTGAGGCACCTCCTAAGCTGTCTGTAATAGAATTAGTCAAAATTGTTAGTACAAATATGATTTGTACCTGTTGAAATGACTTCCAACAGTGTTGCTATCGACTGAAAGAAATGCTATATCGATGTCCACAAAACGAACTGAACAAGTCTAACACTTTTAGGCGTACCAATTTGGATTACAAAACCTTAACCAAACAACATTATAAGGATATAGAAATGCTACACCTAAATTTAACACCTCGCCTAAAATGTACTTGTTTCCTAAGCTTCACAAAAATCCCAAACATTTCATTTAAGCATCTAGTCACTGTGCTACTACTAATGTATCCATCTATTTAAGTAGTGCACTAATTACCGTGTGTAAAGGAGTTTGTTATCCCCCCGCTTAGCGAAAGGGGGGATCATGTAATGCAGTCAGTCCGTACGTACGTACGTACGTCTGTAGTGGCAAGGCATATCTCTGAAACCGCAACAGATAGAAACTTAAAATTTGGCATCATGGAAGAGTATATGACCCACTAGGGAATAGACCCCTAAAAATTGGAATTCGACCCCTTGGGGCCAAATTATGAGCGAAAAACAAATTTCGCGATATCCAATAAATGGAGATATCTCCAAAAGTGTTAAAGCTAGGATATTGGAACTTATGTCATTACTTATATTGCCTTTCCCAAGTTGAAAGAGGGTATCAAAATTTTGATCCCGCCCTTAGGGGCAATGCCCTAAGGGGTTAAAAATGTCTAAAAACGATTGTCCAAGAACTCCTCCTACACCGTAGAAGATAGAAACATGAAATTAGGTACACTAGTAACACTTGGGAAGTTGTCTGTGCCAAAGGTTTTGGAATTTTGATTTTGGCCCGGGGGTGGGGCTACACCCTAATATGTAAAATCTCAAAATATGGTAAGATCAGTTCATATCCCCACCCCTTAACCATATATATTTATATTCCACATTTAAAGACGAGTTACTTGGTCACCCCCGGGGTCAGCCCCAACCCCCTCATTTAGAAAATTACAAGTTATCTCAAAAACAGTTGAGATCCCCACCCCTAAACCATATATATTCTTAATGGGCATGACAAGACGAGTTACATGATCACCCCGAGGGTCGGCCCCGCCCCCTTCATTTAGAAAATTACAAGTTATCTCAAAAACAGTTGAGATCCCCACCCCTAAACCATATATATTCTTAGTGGGCATGACAAAACAAGTTTAGTGGTCATCCCCGGGGGTCGGCCCCACATACATACATACATATTAATTTTATGTTTGTGGTTCACTGATGGTTTCAGCTAAGCAGAGTTTATTGAAGCAGAGTTAATTTCGCAGAAGATATAATCATTCAATAATAATTATTAATATTTGTACATTTATATTCCATGTATATTGATTTATAGTATTAAGATAGCTTCAGTGATTCAAACTTGAAGGAAATATTTCTTAATTTACCAGGTTAGCACAAATAAATACATCAACATTCACTGTAAGCTCGTGATAACGGTCAAGGTCTGATTGTCAATGATACATGCGTTCACAAAAATTCGTGCATTTCGACTTTGCTGGGAGCGGGGGGATGTGCAGTCTTTGACTGCTGCGTTTCATTATTAAATGCTGTGAAAAAAACTTCGGTGTAAATTATTTTTTTTTATTGTGAAAAATTCTATTGAAGTTTTGGATAAACTCCAATCAATTCAAATACCAGTCACATCCATCCTACACTTTATAAAACCCTTCTATTTAATTTTGATTTAATCAACATTTGGAGCAATTTGTGGAATTAGTTTTTAACTTTCATGGTGTGTAGTTCATTTGTCCTAACAAAAAGCCAGGAATCTTCTCCCATTTTATCTATAATAACCATTGATCCTGGATATATTATGTTATAATTAATGCATGCACTCAATCTTTTTCTGGACAAAAATTTTGTTCGTTTTGACAACAGTATTTATAAACAGGTCAAGAATTCCGATGGATACAAATTGTGTACCTCTCATTGCAGATCTTCTTCTGTTCTATTAGGAAAAAAGACAACCGTCAGTCTAAAACGAACAATCCAAGGACACTGGCAACGTCGGAAAAACAAACAAAGACAAAACATGAGCACGGCACAAAAAAGAAAATGAAGTCAGACACATATATAACGTGAACAACACGGACCCAATAAAAACCATGGGTGAGATGCTTCTTATAAGGCATCCACCGTGTTGAACATGTCCACTGAACTTGATTACTCTTTATTCAGGGGCAGACTCCGACCTGCCGTTGGGTGTGGGGTTTTCTCACCGTTCATTGAAGATCTTACGGTGGCTTTGAGTTGTTATTACTCCCTTTGGGTCGTTGTCTCTTTGACACATTCCACGTTTCCCTTCTTTTTTCTATCCTTTATTAAAGTTAAATCCGGTAGAGGAAAAACAACTTTTCCTATCGTTATCTATGTTTGTCTTTTGTCTTTGTATTGTTTTCCTTGTGCAGTTCCGTGAGTGATTGAGACATGTGATTGTAATGTTCGGCCATTGTAAGTGTTTCCTGTTACCTTAGCTTTCCTTCATTAATTTAGTGGCGAAGAGAAAGATCTGTTGTCATCTGGGAAACAGATATCCCAAAGCGGTCCGCAAGATCGTGATGTCGACCGTAAAACTTCTTTAGTGATGACTTCAAGTTATGGGTAACATACCCTTGCTAAAGTAGTCTATTTTTAAGATTATATAAACAACATGTACCCATAAAAACTAAATTCAAAGATAGCTAACAATATTTTCAATTCAAATACTGCCGTTTTCTAGATCCCACATCATTATTTACTCTACTCATTACGATTTTAATGAACATAAACTTACTACCACAACCAAAATTTTACAACACGGCTACTTATTACAGAAGTTGTTGAATGCATTCAAGAATTGTTCTAATAAAAGATATGAACATTTGATATCTAAGTGTGACGATACTCAAAACAACTTATTATTTAGGGCATTTTTAATCTGTGTTTTTACAGAAATGATAATAAATAATGTCAGAAACTTCTTAAAAATCCAGGAAAACTGGGACGTAACTTACGTTCTTTACCTTATGGGGAAATCGACAAGATATTCTACTTACATCCGTTAAATTAGCTTTGTGACCTGAAAATTTTGCACGCACACTGGCCTCTTATTGGTACTACCGATGTATACTGAAATATATGAGGATTCCTGACTTAACAAATCGGGAAGTTTGAGTTTGAATTTTCTTCCGTAATTAGAAAGTGTTTTGCCAGCAGACTAGGTTCCTTGAGCTAGCCGGCATAAAAGCGGCGAGCACCCCTTGACCCATTTTTTCCAACAATACGTATTCACAGAGCAGGACATGTTTACCCTTCCGGAGCAACTGATGTCACTCTCAATTGTATTCGAGTTCACACTGTGAGTGCCTTAGTATTGAATCCTGTGTTTTATTATTTCTGTGCTTTATAGCTGTCTTACGTCATTGTCTTCTGTGTTCTCGTTTTTGTCATGTCTTTGATCTTCGATTTTTGTAAATACAGTGGAACTCCTGAAAACCGGCCCCTCTAAAAACCAGATTCCTCTATAAACCGAACGATATGTTACGGTCCGGAATTTTTACCTATATAAATAAGTAAAAAATTCCTCTGAAAACCGGCCCCCCTGAATTCCGAATTCCGGCCATAGAGATCGGTCCCAAACGTATATGTTCTTCTTAAATTGAACTCTGAAAACCGGACGACTTTTTCCGCGGACAATGAAATCGACCAAGTTTATTAAATTTGTCAGAAATCTCTTGCCATCTTGATTGATAAATAACTGTATTTGAACAGATTACCGACAATATTGATTAAAATTTAAAATATTGCAGGGAAATATACTGAAATAGTTAAGTCACAGCCTAAACTGACCTTAAATATCATATATAACATGTCCGGTATTAGAGTTCGGAATTTGAAGACCGGATTTCGGAACCTCCGAAAACCGGAACCTCGCAAAACCGGCCGATTTCTTTGGTCCCGACAGAGGCCGGTATTCGGAGGTTCCACTGTACTACTCCTTTGTTCCTTCGGTATTCTACTGCCGTTGTTTCTAGTCTGCCTTATTTTTTTTTGCGTGCAAGGATGCGTACATTTTTTTCCAATAGTCAACACTATTTGAATCTTGCCTTTTTTCTTCACAATTATGATCTGACCTCTTTTAATTAAAAAATTACATCCTTCTTTTTAATTTCAAATTCCTTACAAGCGGCGAGCACCCCTTGACTCATTTTTCAAAATTACGTATTCACAGAGCAGGACATGCTTACCCTTCCGGAGTACCTGATGTCACTCTCAGTTCCACTGGAGTTCACACTGTGAGTGCCTTAGTTTTGAATCTTGTGTGTGTTTTTTTTTTAAGTATTTCTGAGCTTTGTAGATGTCTTCCGTCATTGTGTTCTGTGTTCTCGTTTTTGTCATGTCTTTGTACTTCGATTTTTATAAATACTACTCCTTTGTTCCTTCGGTATTCTACTACCGTTGCTTCTAGTCTGCCTTATTTTATTTTTATTTTATTATTATTATTATTTTTTTTTTTAAGCGTGCAAGGACGCATACATTTTTTTTCCAATAGTCAACACTATTTGAATCCTGCCTTTTTTCTTCACAATTAAGATCTGACCTTTTTTATTTAAAAAATTGCATCCTGCTTTTTAATTTAAATTCCTTACATGCCCGCACTCCCCAACCCCCCTCATTATAAAAAAAAATGCCCTCTAAGAAGTCTATCTGTATTGGGTTTATTCGTATGTTTATTAATCTAAGGGAAACAGGACAGATAAAGGGGAGTATTGGATATCCATAAACTACTGGCATTTGCTTGTGTCGGTACCAAGTCCGTTTTTTTCCGAATTCCTATCGTTGTTAACATTTTTCTTTCTTCTCGTTTGTGTTTCCAATAGTCAACACCATTGGAATCCTGTCTTTTTTCTTCACAATTAAGATCTGACCTTTTTATTTTTAAAAAAATGGATCCTGCTTTTTAATTTCAAATTACATGCCCGACGCCCCCNCCCCCCCCCCCCCCCCCCTCACCATTATCAAAAGAATGCCCTCTAAGAAGTCTATCTGTATTGGGTTTATTCGTATGTTAATTAATCTACAGGGAAATAGGACAGACAAAGGGGAGTAGTGGATACCCATAAACCGGTTTAACCCAACTACTGACATTTGCTTGTGCCGGTACCAAGTCCGTTTTTTTTTTCGAATTCCTATCGTTGTTAACATTTTTCTTTCTTCTTGTTTGTGTTTACTTTTATGAAATACTCAGCCATAGTAGATATTTCCTGTTATCCTTTTCAAGTTATTTGGTAGTAGCTTTGTAGTGTTTTACAGCCTTGTCCATTGATTTGTTTGTCGCTCATTACCTTGCAATCAACTGAAAAACTTTTCGGAAGCTCAATTTGTGTTCGCCTAGTCTATGTTGATCTTTCATTATGAGCAGTTGGACGGGTCACAAGAAGATTTAGCAACTTTGATTTCCTGGTCTTCTGGCACAAAATGATGATATTCCTATTACACCACAATTAATAATATTAGTTTTGTTGGAGTATCTTCAGAACTAGGGACAATGGATAGTAATTTATGTATACATGCATGTGCAGCCATTGTAATTGCTTCTGAATTTAATTGTTCTTTTTTTATTAAGCTATGGATTTCGTTTGTTTCAAAACACTTAACTTAGCTCTTGATTCAATTTCCTTCCTAATCACTATACCTTGAATCGACTCAAGTGGTCCTTCTTTCGAAGTTTTCGCAAGAGGACTTAACTCAGTGTCATATTGTTTTCTAAATGCTTTTTTCATAATCAAAAGTCAACAAAAGGTGCAAGTATCATCCCTCATTTTTTTATTGTTAAATAGAGTGTTTAGCTCCGCCTGTTTCTCAGATGTAGAAAGTTTAATGAGGTGTCTATGTGAAAGTAATTCAAGTAAAGTGTAATGTCCATTCTTTTTTTAATTGTCTTCTTCAAGTCCCTATGCAATCGACTTAAACATTCTCACCCATCAGACCTGATTGTGTATTAATTTATGCCTAGCGCTAAATAAAATGCAGCACCAAATATTTATATTTTAGAAATCTTTTTTGTCGAGCTAAGGAATTTTCTTGGCTCTATTGCTGAGCCAAGTGTTTGCTTGAAGTTATGCTTCCATGGATTTTAGTCATCTTTTGAAAATTTGCCACAGCATAAACATTTGATTAAAGGGTAAAAATCAAAATTCCCAAACTGTCTGAACAATGACACTGACAACAAATTAAAGAAAAAAATGCATCATTTCTCAAATTCTTAATTCAAATCTTGTCAATAATTTGTTTAGAGTTGAAAAATATTAAAAATGGCAATGTTTGGATAAAAAATTCCAGTTTTTGAGAATTTCAGTTCTAAACATGAAAAAGATTTGAACATTTGCACAAATGCACAAATGTTCACAAAAGAATCCCAAAATAACTGACAAAATTTTAAAGTGATTCACCGTGGTTCAGAGAAGATAAACGTAATGTCTGTTAATGGAAAAAAAGACATTTGGAGAAATAACTACCTTTTATTCATTGTCAGAAAACTTAATAAGTTAAATCGGGAGATGTGGGCAATATATATATATATATATATATACATATATACAAATGACAAGAAAAATACGATAATTTTTACAAAACAAAAAGCCAAATGTTGAATTTTAATAATGCATTCATATGAGAAATTGTCACATGAACAAGTATACCATAACTGACCAAAGGCAATAAAACAAAAATAATAAGTTAAACTGAATTTCTGCATATTCCCATTTTAACCACTTAAGTCTCTTCGGTGCTTATCAATTCATTATATTTTAAACCATCAACCAAAATATGCGTTGTAAGTGATAAAAACAAATACATTGTAGCCAGTATGATCAGGGACTAAACATTACATTACGTGTAATGTATAGTCCGTGGTATAATCTAGATAATTATCTGAAGTTTCTATTTATGACTATCATAACAGACTCCCTAAATGTGTCATCAAACATTTTTTTTTTATTTATTTATTTTTTTTAGAAGAAGAATGCGAAAATGTTATAGAGTGTACTATCCACTAAATGCATTAGGCTAAAACGGTATACACTCCTTTACATTAGACGAATAATAACTTTTGAGCAGTATAGAAATCCTGTATGTATATGTTATCGGGCTCTTGACAGCTATGTATCGTAAAATATCAGACCATGAGCCAGAATATGAAGCTCAGGGGCAAGTGAGTGCAGCAAACGAGCACCAAGCCTCATATTCTGGCAAGCGGGATGATATATTACAATGCATCAGCTGTCCAAAGCCCGATAACTTGTTAATCATCCTTTATTTTATACTTTAGATTTGTATTTATTGAACTGAGCAGCAACTTTTGGTTGTTACGATATTCTATCGTTCCTTCGAGCTTTTATGACGTCATAATGGAAAAACGTCAAAGCTCTGCAGGATATATCAACGACCAAGTTTTTACAATTTTTCTGACGTCTAGTTTATCTTTTTGTGTAATAATGTAACCTCATCCAAGCAAACGACTGTATGTGATGGATGAGGGTCATTCTTATAATGAGCCCGAGGCTCAAAAGGGTACTATGACGCATTTTATTTTGCACTGTCTGGCAAGGAATGCAATACAATCTCGTCTCAAAGAGGGTCAAAATCATGACCCCATATCGATGACCTGTATTATAAATGACCGGAAACCACATGTAATCGGCCATTATTTAAGGAACAAGTTTGTACCAATATAAAGGATGAAGGGAGAGTAGCAGAGGACATTGAAAAATAAGGGAAAGGTACATAATACCCTTTAGAGCCTCGGGCTCATAATAAGAATGACCCTCATCCATCACATACAGTGGTATGCTTGGATGAGGTTACATTCTTTTACATTCGCCCTCGCTCTGCAGGGTACTATGTTGCATGTTTAAAGTGTTGGGACAAATTAAGGCAAGTAAAAAGACCAGAGAGTCACCAACCCCTTACCGAAGCAACAATTAGACCAGTATTACCATGAACATCTACTTGATATTAAAGTCCGTGCCACAAAAGAATCTCTTATATATCTACTCCAAATATATATGTTTACATCTGGTGAATAGAAAACAATAAATATCCTTTAAATTCATTATGCCCTCAAATATAATTCATTTAATCAGTCACTGTTCATCAGGTCACCACTGTATAATTACATTTCATGAATATTCATTCATGAGTATCTCCCTCATGCAAAGCTCTGTCCTTAGCTGATTTTGGCTTTCTGTTTAGATCATATTTGATTATTTGTTGTCTATCAGTTTTTAAACATCTTTGACTTAATGGTCTTCCAAACATTTAGATTTTATCTGCACTGATGAGACATAAGTTGTCGAAATGCGCATATGCAGAATCAAAATTCACAGTAACTTCGGTATTTAGTTATTTGAATTCCGTCAACTTGATAGGTGAACATCGCTCACGTGGCATATCAATGTGAAGTTGCAATTCCAATGAAACACATTTGATCATATGACCACGTGGCGGATGTATAAGTAAAAAAAGAATCCAATTGTATATGATGTTCTATCTTTTTAATAACTTGGTTTTTATGATTTGGTTTTAAAATGTAATTATAAGAATTGAATGCATTATTTTGAAGTTTCATAGGGATTATGAAAGTGTTGACCGGGCGTACATTTTCAACATTAAGCGCTAACGCGCTTCCTTAAAAATGTGCTTCGGTCAACACTTTCATACCCCAATGAAACTTCAAAATAATGCATTCAATTCTTAAATGAATTGCTTAGAATTATATGTATTAATCCACTTGGAAAACAATATCATAACGAAAACTATCACTAATCAATTCTTTTAAGTAATTAATCCACTTGGAAAACAATATCATTATGACAAAAACTTTCTATGAATAATTCTGTTCTCCTTGAACATTATCCATAACAAACACTTTATATCATTATTACAGCACAGCAAAGCCACAACTCCTACTCTCTTTCAGTTTCTGTAAATTACAAAAAGATTATATATAGTAATCCATATAAGTGAACATCATCAGTTCAGGTTAACTAACATGACTAATAGAGTTCAAAACTGTATCTGAAAAATTATTATCCAGTACAATATCCTTATGGCAGAACTTGTAGAAAGTCTTAGCGGATTTCCAGTTTGCAGTGTCCAATATTTGTTTTAATGAAAGTCCCACACTTAGGGCTTTAGATGTTGTAGCTCCACGATAAGAATGTGCGGAAAACACGGAACCATCTATTCCGGATAGTAATAAAACTTGTTTTAGCCACATAGCAAGAGTACTAGTTGTCACAGCTTCATATATTTTAAAGGAAACAAAAAGTTTGTTTGTTTTACGAAGATCTGATGTTCGGCTTAGATATTCGTCTAAAGTATGCAATACGCATAATTGTTTTTCACTAAATTTATATGAAGTAACATTCGGTGAAGGCACACCAGGTTTTGATGTTTTTAGTAATTGATTGATTTGGAATATGTATTTATCTGCAAACTTAGCCAAATATCTTATATCTAGGGCTAAAAGAGTTTGCGCCCTTGCAGCCGTAGTGAGAGCAATCAAAGCCACTAATCTGTAAGTCAACTGCTTCAAATTTAACTGTGATAAAGGGTATAAAATCCATAAGAACTTCAGTACTGAAGCAACATCCCAAGTAATCAATCGTTTCGGTATTGAAATATCCTTTTAAAAATTTGCTAACTAAAACTGACTTTGTAGTCCACTCAACTCCAAAGAATGGCAATGTTTGAAAAAGCATTGATTTGTGTGTATTAAGCACAGAATAAGACAATTTTTTCTCATTAGAAAAGACAAAAAATTTATGACATTTATTTCAGTCGCTCTAAAGAAATTAACTTTCCGTTGTTCACACCAAAAAATCCATTTTCTCCATCAAAGTTGGTATTGTTTATTAGTGGAAGGCCTCCATTATGATGTGATAATGGAGGCAGTGTTAGCTGAAATTCCTTTATGGAGGAGAGATTTTCTGATACAACACAAGCGATCAGAGTCATTTTCTTGTTCAACGGGTGTAATTCCCATGTATGTGATGAAGTTAGGAGATCCTTGTGGTTTGGTATTCTGGCAGGAATAGAAATCAAACAAAAAATTAGAACAGAAAACCATGCTTGTGTGGGCCAAAAACGGATGATTAATATAGCTTTGCTCACATTATCTTCTGCAATTTTATTTAAAACCTTAGCTTTAAGGCAAAAAGGGGGGAATGTAAGGCTGATAATTTGACTAAGATATTGAAAAAGCATCCGAAAATCGTGCTTCTGGGTCAAAATTCCACGAAGCAAATTTTTCTACTTTGTGATTTAGCATGGAAGCAAATAAATCGATATCAGGTCTGAAAAAATGTTCAGAAATGCTGTGAAAAATGTCATGTTTTAATGACTATTCACAAGACTCAGAAAATTGCAGTCTCGACATAAAATCTGCATTTGTATCAAGTAATCCTGGTAAATATTGAGCAGATAACATAATATTTCTTTCTGTACGCCAATTCCAAATTTGTACTGTTAAACTATCCATGGATTTAGATGTCATGCCTCCCATATTATTGATGTAAGATACTGCTGAAGAATTGTTTGATTTGATACAAAGATGACGCTCATTTGTGTTTGTACTGAAAAAACATTTCAAAGCTAGAAAAATCGCCATTAATTCTAAAAAATATATGATGAGTGGATTCTAGAAACTCCATCTACCACCAATAAATTTCCCTTCGAAAAAAGCACCCCATCCAGTCATGGATGCATCAGTCTCAATAAAATTATCAATTGGTCTAGCCAATAGGTTTTTCATTTAGCTTTTCAACCTTATTGAACCACCAATTTATTTCTTTTAAAGACTCATTTGAAAGGGTCATTCAGGAGTCATAATTATCATTAGAGATTTGTAAACTTTTGACTTTGTCTCTTTCTAGAGCCCTGTAGTGTAAAGGAGCTAAGATAAAACAGTAAAATGCATGAATACACAATCCTATCAAAGAGGATAATTTCATATTGTGATTTTTTCACATGACAGAATCACGGAACATAAGACTTTGATTTTATTTAACTTCACTTTTGTTAGTAATACCTTAAACAAGACTGTATCTATTATTACTCCAAAAAATTCAAGCCTTTGGGTTGGATTCAACCCAAACTTTGCTTCATTAATTGTAAATCCAAGTTTATCGAATTCTTGGATGACCATTTGATTTTCTAATTTACATTTCATGTAATTTTGATTCATCAAAAGGGAATCATCAATGTAAAAGCAACATCTGACACCATTTTGCTGAAAAATTTGAATATTGGACGCATTACTTTCGTAAATACTCGGGGGCTGAAGCCCAAACCAAAGGGCAGTACAACAAAATTCTACAAAATTCCTTTCCAAGAGAAACACAAGTACTTCCGGAACTCTGGATGAATTTTGATGTGAAAATAGGCATCTTTTAAATCAATTTTGGTCAAAAAATCATTTTTGTGAATTAAGTCTAAAGCAAATGATAGATTTTCCCGTTTAAAGTGATGGTATTCTACAAATTCACTGAGAAAACGTAAGGTCGAAGAGTACCATCCTTTTTTGGTACATTAAACAAAGTTGAAACAAACTGATCATCCATAGGTTTAATGTTTTCAATTGCTCCTTTACAAAGTAATTTAGTAACTTCTTCAGTAACAAGAATTGCTTGATCTTTGGGGAAAGGGATCTCCTTTGGTATGCGTTCTTGAAAAGGTGATTCAGAACATTCAATTTTGTACCCTTTAATGATTTCTAAAATCCACTTATCATTAGTATAGCAAATCCAATAGTCACTATCTAAAGTTCTCACCTTCTGTGTAACATTTGGGTATAATACTGTCGTCTTGGTCTTCCCTGTCTGATGGAAGGATACTGGCCTTGAGCCATCAGGGGCAGAATGCGTCTCTGTACTGCAGGTGTCTGGTTCCTGCCTTTGAAAACAAGGCCCTTAAAGTTTAAATTTGAAATATCCTTATTTTGGTTATAACCACCACGAAAGCTAGAACCCTCACGACTATATTTCGTTTTGTATTTTCGAATGGGATATCTGGTGGTATCACCGAGTTCCATAAGCTTAGAAAGACAGTTTTCCCCCAAACAGTTGGTTGGTAATAGGCACATCTGAAGAACACATCTTACCATAACGGTCATGTATGTAGTTCCTTAAACTAAGACGTCTCCTTTGAGACAACAAAAGAAAACTATGACCAAGTAGACTTATGGCATTGCCCAACAATTAAGTAGAACTTTTAATGTTAATATCATATTTTCCCTTAGCAACTTTATCTGCTAAATTTACAAGAGGGATTAGGCCTTGTGACATATATTTTTAATATTTTGCCTTACTAAATCTTTTGTGTGGGCAGTGTGGCCTACGGCATTCCAAATCTCCTTGTTACATTTTGGCACGCAGATATTCAACGTTCTCGGGGCGAAGAAATTTCTTTCCAAGTTCAGAGATGGAATCTTTGTCCGATTTTACTATAAGTGCAGCATTAACTGCTTTGGCCAGGGCAGAACCTACCTTTCGACCTGTTTTCTCTTGTGTGTTCAGTTGGGGAAATTCCATGTAAACTCATTTTCTATATGGTCTATTACAGGATCCTTTTGCTCTAGCACATTAGGGAGGTCTGTATTGTTAACAATGCTGTTAGTCCCACTCTCACTATTGGGGTTCTGAAAAAATTCTCTAAAAGCTGCTTGTGGGTAAATAGTTTGATCGTCATTAGTAATCATACTAAAACCAATATCATCATACTTGTATTTCGAACTAATAGGGGAATAATTTGGAATCTCAACATAAGGGTAATAAATTGTCCCCTGGCAGGTCAACTGCAGGATCCTCCACATCAAAAAACACTGTCAAGAACAGGAGGGGGCAAATATAACAGAACGGTTGTTGGTATGAGGTGGCGGAGCCCCCAAAGAAGCAGAAGGAAGTGGCCGAGCAGTATGTGTAGAAGAGGGGGCTGCAGCAGCAGCTTGTGTAGAAACATCAGGAAGATATTTATTAACATCATGATTTTGATTGGCTGCTAAGTTTTGTTGAATTTAGCCGGTCAAAGACTTTAAACTACTAACAACAGTATTAATTCCAAATTGTAATTTTAAACTGTCAATATTGTTGTTTGAAATATCGCTGTTTGTTTCAGCCACAGAGGTAGAACAGTTTTTGCTAGTGCCTTTTTTAGCAACTTTCGGTTTGCCATTTTTAGGTGGTTGGGCTTTTCTCTTAATAGTATCGCCCTTAATAATAATACTTCGGTATTTAGTTATTTACCACCGGGGTTGGATTTTGTGAAGCCCTCGTAACTATCTTTTCTTGAGGGACAACCGGGGCTTTTTGTGTTTTTATACCCCCGCTCCAAAGGAGAGAGGGTATACTGATTTACCCTTGTCCGTCTGTCTGTTCGTCTGTCCGTCCGTCCGTCTGTCCGTCCGTCCGGAACATCTTTCGTCAAGGATTTCTCAGCTTGTATATGTAGTAATGATTTGATATTTGGTCTGAAGCTTAAGTATGATGAGTTGTACCGTGTCTCCCCTTTTCAAGTCTGCCACTCATCTACTTCCTGTTTGACGAAAACTTTGATTTTTCCCATTATAGCCATATATTGATAATTTTCGTCAAGGATTTCTCAGCTAGTGTATGTAGTAATGATTTGATATTTGGTCTGAAGCTTAAGTATGATGAGTTGTACCGTGTCTCCCCTTAAGAAATCCGTCACTAATCTACTTCCTGTTTGACGAAAACTTTGATTTTTCCCATTATAGTCATATATTGAAAATTTTAGTCGAGGATTTCTCACCTTGTGTATGTAGTAATGATTTGATATTTGGTCTGAAGCTTACGTATGATGAGTTGTACCGTGTCTCCCCTTTTCAAGTCTGTCACTCATCTACTTCCTGTTTGACGAAAACTTTGATTTTTCCCATTATAGCCATATATTGAAAATTTTCGTCGAGGATTTCTCACCTTGTGTATGTAGTAATGATTTGATATTTGGTCTGAAGCTTAAGTATGATGAGTTGTACCGTGCCTCCCCTTTAGATATCCGTCACTAATCTGCTTCCTGTTTGACGAAAACTTTTATTTTTCCCATTATAGCTATATATTGAAAATTTTCGTCGAGGAATTCTCACCTTGTGTGTGTAGTAATGATTTGATATTTGGTCTCAAGCTTAAGTATGATGAGTTGTACCGTGTCTCCCCTTTACAAATCCGTCACCCATCTACTTCCTGTTTGACGAAAACTTTGATTTTTCCCATTATAGCCATATATTGAAATTTTTCGTCGAGGATTTCTCAGCTTGTGTATGTAGTAATGATTTGATATTTGGTCTGAAGCTTAAGTATGATGAGTTGTACCGTGTCTCCCCTTTTCAAGCCTGTCACTTATCTACTTCCTGTTTGACTTCATCAATTTTCCCATTATACCGATATATTGAAAATTTTCGGTCCATACATCATGTACATGTTTTGTGTCCACACTTAAACTGTGTCCACACCTGTATTGTATCCGCACACACTTAAATTTGCACTTTCCATATTGATTCAGTGTTCAGTTAGTGGGGGTATAACTGGCTGCCATTCGGCATTTTTTTCAGAAAACATATCTGAGATAAAACTATCTTCGTATTCAGAATTCCAGATATGGCTTTTGCGGAAAGGCTCTGCAGGCTGATATAACCATGGAGAAGGATGATAAATTCTGTTAAATAAACGAACAGTGAAAAATTAATATTGCATGATTCAAATGGCAATAAAAGTAAACAAATGTTTACACCGTGGCTACTGACGATGTCATTGATTTCTTGTTTATTTAGTGTAAAAAGGTTGCGTGCTTAGGCAGATAGAAATTAATACACGGTGAATTCGTGTTAATCAATTTTGATATAGATAAAAGGTAAAGTCATATATTTGACTGAAAACTCCATGTTGATGACTCTGAACGTCTGAAAACAATTTGCGACAAACATAATGATTTCCATTCTTCAGAAGGGAACTTCTCTATTTTGAGTGGTAATTTTTCTACATGTCAGGAATATGATATCTATATTTCAAAACTCATTCGCCATTGTCGTGCGTGTAGTTTGCACAGTAATTTTGCCAACACAGTGAAATTACTGTCACAAAAACGTATATACCAAAGATCTGTTAAACCACTGTTGTATTGTCGATACACAAGTTTTACGGTCGTCAACATGATTTTACAGATCGTGACATGCCTTGTTTCGCATCTATTCCACAGATGAAAATAGACATATTTGAGTAGATCTAAAGGGTTATTACCGAACTGACAAATACCGACTATGAAAAAAAAACGGACTTTTAATGAGCAGCGTCTCAAGCGCGAGACGTAGAGCAGATCATGCTTACCCTTCGGTAATAACTCAAGTGTTTGTAGTGGTAACACTGGTTTTGCTTTAGTTTTGTAGTATTCTTCTTCATCTTTTGTTTTCATTTGTATTGTCTTTGTAAGGACCATGCAAAACTTTGAAGAAAGTGACGTTATCCAATCAATATGAGGAACATATATACTTTGCCTGAAGTCATATTTATACAATAATAGTGGGTTTTCCATGTAATATGACAAATTATTATACCTCCTGTAAGAAAGTTCTTTTATAGTAAAACAGTTTTATTTTCGCATAGTTTTCAAAAGAAATAGCGTTGACTGCACTATTGCAATAGTAAGCACTGCTGTTGTGAAGACTATTGAATTCTACGTCAATCATCATTAATCATCACGTGCGGGAGGCGGAGTCTTGATCTGACCGACAAGTTGGTGGTACACACCTGCGTGATGACCTGTGCAATCTGTGCAATTGATATAGTCAAGTTTCTAAGAGTGTCGTCTGCTACAGCGCTAAACATTTTTTTTTAATTTGTATTTTTTTTTTTGCGGAGGGGGTATTTTGACAGTTTTGTTGATTTTATTGGAAAGAAATTCATTCTCCCGAAACAGTTGATGAAAATAAAACAGTGGTATCTTACAACAGTCATTTGAACCCTTATACTGTTTAAGTATCGAAATACAAAATGTAGCACTGTCTTGCTTTTTTAAAATATTTGTTATCATTGTTAAAATGTATTGTTTAAAAGTATTTGCTGCAACCATTATTGGTAAAATAGTTTTCAATAAAGTTACTTTGTTTTGGCCTCTTGAAATATATTATTTCATTGCTATATAAGTTTCCTTTATGCGTTTATGTAATGGTGAAATGTGTATTGAGATCATTTACACGTGGAAATTGACATCGGAATCAGTTACCACAGATACAGGTCACGATTGACAGTATAGCAAACAAGCAATTGTAAAGAAAAATTTTCAAATTCAGTGGTTCAAAATAAAGTCAACAGTCAGTATAATAATAATATTAATGTTGTGTTTTACATTGACTATGGAAAATAGTAGCCAGGGTGATGGACAATAGTGCACCCCCCTTCGGGTCGTGCACTATTGTCCATCACCCTGGCTACTATTTTCGCATAGTCAATGTAAAACACAACATTATTATATAAATATTTCCCAAGGTTAGACGGCATAATAAAAAAAAATGCATTTTAACATTGGGACATATTTTGGCATATTACATGGAAAACCCACTACTATTGTTAATATTACTCTGAATGTTTTGTTACAATTTTTGATTTTAACTTCATGTAATGTAATTAGTCAAGAATATGTAAATACATGGTCATGTATTACAACCTAATCAGAAAAGACTGTAATAAACCCAGAACAGATGCTGACCATGTGTTTATTTATTTGTTGCAGGCGACTGCAAAAGGATAAATTAACTTTATTATTCAGTCTCTGTATTAAGTTTTTATTAATGACAAAATTATTGTAAAACGTGCTCAGATGACCAGGAATGAAATTTAATATTGTCAATCAAGAAGAAAAATTCTTCCTTGTGAAAAGTGCTCAGATGACCGGGAATGATATTATTGTCATTACAGAAGAAAGCTCCTTCTACTGATCATCAAGTGATTTCTGATCACCATCCCAATGCATATTAACGTGTTATGTTCTGCTGAAGTGAAATATCCAGGTAAATCCTGCAATTTGATTGGTTACCTTGACAGGGGATATGAGACCGTATCCCCGTGGTAGCAAAATCACAATTTTAAAACTCTTTTAAAAGAAAATTTATAGCACTTCTAGCAGAATATAAAAGTTATTCGGGCTTCACAGGGGATACAGGTTCATATTTTCTGTCATTGCCCTATATACCCTTCGCCTGACGGCTCAGGGGATGTAAAACACAGACAGGGAATATGAACCCGTATCACCTGTGAAGATTCCCGAATAACATATAATATCCCGATGCATATTATACGGACGCTATGAATTCCTTATAACAATATGTCTAAATAGTAGAATTAGAATTTTAATTAAACTTTCTCACATGACACATACAAAATGTACTAAATGCAATAAAATTGACTGACTTAATTTGCATGTATTTTTATTGCATAAAAAGATAACGGGAAACACCTACAGTGGACATAAAACATAGTCACATGCCACAGTGTACCAAAAAACTGCACAAGAAAAAAAAACACAATAAAAAACAAAAGACAAACGTAAAGAACAATAGGAACTTGGTAACGGCACTAGCAAAAGCCAACGGTAGGGTTAAACCGGTTTCTGGGTACCCAAATCTCCCCTTTCTCTGTTCCGTTTCCATATAGTATAATTAACGTACGAATAAAACCAAAATAGGTAGACTACTAGCTCCATGACCACAATCTTTAAAAGGAAAAGGGGACAAAACGTAATTTTGAAAGATGGGTCAAGGAGTGCTCGCCGCTAAACTGCCGGCTAGCTCAAGGAGCCTAGTCTGCTGGTAAAACACTGTCGCGCTACTGAAGAAAAATCAAACACAAAAACTCCAAGATGGGTTTGGTAAAGAATCATCATATATTTCAGAAGAGAGGCCAGTATGCGAGTAAAACCCTCAGGTCATTGGTTCAAAAAGACAATTTAACGAACACGTGCAGAATATCCTGTCGATATCCCCTCTTGCATAAAGAATTTCAGTTACGTCCTAGTTTTTCTGGATTTTTAATCAGTTTCTTGCATTTTTTATCAACATTTCCGTAAAATCGAGGATGAGAAATGCCATTATAACATTATTTAAAAAAAATTATATGTTTAGCTTTTTTATTTTTTTTTAAAATTAATAATATTTGTGCTATTTTTTGCCTGGTCTCGCACTCGGACGTTTGTTGTCACTTTTATTCAAGAAACTAAATATTTTATTAAAATACTTTATTTTATCAAAATATTTTGTTACGTGGTAGAAATGACCAATTTAAGTCAGCAAAGAAAAAACAAAATTGGCTCAAATTAACTTTTTAATCAGACGAAAAAAATTAATTATTTTACAAATTAAATACAATATATAACTTATCTGACAATAATGAAGTCCAAGTAATAATCCAAATGAACAGTTCACTTAATTCCACCAATAAATGTCCAATAGAATAATCCTTATTATCCTCACTAAATAGTTGATAATAGATTCACAATAATTGATGTCGATTTCCAATACGAAAGATGTGCGTGATAATCCTATATAAACTAATTAATCCTGTATAAACTTACTAAACTGACTGACTAACCTCTTTAGGCTACCTCATATAAATACATTTATTATTTCTAGAAAAATCTATCCACAAGATATAACTAGAACATTCTAATCAACTGACAATCACATGACTAGAATGATTATGTAAGGAAAACCTCTAGAAAAATCTATGTGTTAAAATCTGTATTTAAATTCTAGAACATTCCACATGTTCTAAGGTGTAATAACCTTGACCCTTGTTTATTGTAAACAAGTTACATAACTAGGCCAAACAAATTACATAATATTAAGGCCGTACAAATTAAAAACAATGAATAAAATGCATTATAGAATATTTACAACATTAAATTACCTATAACAATTTTTACATGCAATAAGAAAAATATTACATTTAAAGTTGATATGAGACATGGAAACCAATGGTCGTTTCTCAACTGTTTGTGTGTATTGTGTTTTGTGAGTAGAAAGCAGCAATTTCAGCTTGAATGTTTTGTTTTGGGTCGTTTTAACCTGGATATAGGATGTTGTCTCCTTGACATTTACCCCATTTCCTTTCTTTGCCATATTTATGGTCTGGTATGAACATGTGTGTGCACGATGTGTCGTCTTGACTTTTTGTACGCTTTTCTAATATTCTCTGCCATAGATTAATTTGCAAAAAGCTCAAAGCTAGGCGTTCCAGGTTTTAAATAAATGCTTGTTCCAATATAACCAACATGGTTTAGTACAGGGGTAATAACAAAATTACAGAACAGAGTTGTCAAGAGAAGAAGTCCAAGAGACAAAGACAACTCAGGTGGAATAAAAGTGACAACAAAAGTCCGAATCGATCAAAGGAAGAGACCAGTAAGGAAAATCCGTATAACATTCGACTGAATCAGGGGAACACAAACCGACACAGAACATTTTTGGCAAGCCGTCATATTCCCGACTTGGAACGGGCATTTTATAAATAAAATGGTGGGTTAAACCAGGTTTATTGATGCATCAACCTCCCTCTTATATGACGACAAACTATAGCTTCTGTGTGCCCAGATTGTGTTAATTGTCAAAGCCATTATAGTGTCAGGGCGCACTACACTATTTAAATACGCCAATATTTGACAGACCTCGAAAATAGTTCCATAAAAAATAATAAACAACTAATACAATAGGGTCTGTAAGTCTCGTCCAATTTTTGGACTTCCGGGTACATAATTTGTACCCGGAAGTTGCATTTTTAACAGAAAATTTTTTTTTTTTAATGAACAGAAAAATATGACGTTTCAAGCAAACAACAATGACGTCATAATCCCACAACGTCATATTTTGACGGGAAACATTTTCAAATTTGAATTTTATCGTGTTTTCTCGGTGTCACATGACGAGACTTACAGACCCTATTGTCGAAAGTAGATAAGTATAATTTTTTTTTTAATTTTAGTAGTATTATTTTTCAAACTTGTGTCACAACTGGTAAGTTAGGAACAAAAAATATTGTAAACTTTTAAAACTTTTTATCAAGAAGGAATTAAAAGCCAGAAAAGCGTCATTTTCATAATTTTTGCGGGAAAAGAGGTGTTGTTGAATGTTTTGTGCGTCCGAAATGAACACGTGTTGTTGATAAGTTCTTCACACTTTAGACGTATGCTAGAGGTACCTTATGCATGTCATGTTTGCAATATGTAGTAGTTTCTCGAAAGTTGTTTCAAACATGAAAGAATGCAAACTAAGCGTCCTTGTAACTAGTGAGTAACGTAGTAGCCGATCTTTTATTATTAAAATAATGTTTAAAAAGCAAGACGAATTCGAAAAGAATGTAAATAGCTAATTTATTTCAGAATCAGACTGATATATTTTGTAAGTAAATTTTGTGATTTTTGGGGGACCTATCACTTCTGCAGATCCGTCGTATTTTTCTGTGCCGTGACAATCGCACAGGTGTACACACAATTTTGAAGTTTTATTGAAAATACAATTATGCATTGAATAAACAATATGAAACTGATTTCTCAATTTGGCCTTTTCCAGGATCAACCTTTTTCAAGTTTCTAGGTAGGGAGAAAATGAACTTTTCGTTATATTTTTACCTACTGAATGATAAGAACTCAATGTGAAATTATTGTATTTTGTAATTAATGGAGAATATATTACCTATAGTATTTTTATTTTGCTTAATTTCAAGATATTCGTACATGTGTTAATAAATATTAAAATTGTTATATTAGAATAGTTATTACATGTATTATTTGGCATTCCTTTGTAGTAATTTGTTGCCGACCATATTTCGATTTAATATAATTGATTTCTTAAAGGAGCCTACGAAAAATTGCATAGAAGATACGAGTTTGGTAGTTTTTGATGATTTTTTTCCCGATGAAACGTTTCAAAGGGTGAAAATAAAAATTTACACATGAATTGATAGTATTATTGGCTATCTGTTTACAAATTTCGGTCGAAATCACAAGATGGCCTTTTTGGGGATCCAGGTCGTAAGACATATACTGTGAAGAGCGTTTATACCGATTTGTGCATTATTTGTATATCCATACGTTTATATGCGACAATCAACATCATTTTGATAAAAATTCAAAAGGTAGAAATAAAAAATATGTTTATTTATTTAAATGAAAATAAATTTATGATTTCGCATCATGGTAAACAATTCAAAATAGCATTTCTACCTCATTTAAAGCGCGATATCTATTTTTCTTTTTCAACTACTTTCCCGCTTATAGGCGTGATACTTTATTTTAAAACTGGGTAATATTAAGTCAACGTGTTAAATCATAAAGATCATTCCTTCCATATAAGAGAAATTTTGATAAAAGCTGAACTAAAATGAAATGTATAACAATGACAACGAATAAGGTAGGTCTTCAATCAGATATTAGGTTATTTTCATGACAGTTGTCCAAAGTTTAAAACTTACACAAAAGATTAATTAAAGAAAAAGAACTATAAAATTTTGTTTCTAATTTAATAAAAAGACCGTTTAACGAAAAATAAACCATTTTTCAACAGTCTCTGAATAATTAGGCTTATCCCCACATGTGCAAATTGTAGTATGGATCTCGTCGCACGTATTTGAACCTTTTAAAGTCGCCTACGTACCACAGGTTAGAATTCCATCTGATTACACCGACACTGCAAGCTCCGTTTTTGTTGAGAGATTCGTAAATATGCTTCGCCGTATATCTATGGTGATACGTCCACCAGAGAGATCTTGTGGAATAGGTAACAGGTACGCTTTTCATGTCATGTTCGGCTTTAGCTAGGTTCATCAAGACGGGTTTACCTTTGTCTACACTAGCAGTAAGAATATTCCTCCCATGAGTACGGAATTTTATATGTCCTCCACAAACATGTACCCAGTGGTTGTCACTTCCCCAAAGTTCCTTGTAAACAACAACGAGCCAGTCCCTCCAATAATATTTTGCGGCCAACATATGAAATAATGCCGAGCTGAACTCCCGATTTGACATGCCCCTGTTGTTTGCAGCAAACTTTGATATGTCATAATTAGATTGATGGTAATATTTATTTTTGACAGTTTCATCTACAGTATGAAACATCTTCTTCACGTCTTTCATTCGTGCTTCCCATAATTCCGTCATGTATACCTCATTTTGGTGAAAATTTTGTGTTCGATAATATGTCAGTTCTATTCTGACTGCTTGCATTAAAAGTCTTAGAATCCCCAGCATAAATTCTTGCGTCTCTTTTCTGTTATTTTCTGTGTATTTAATCACAGATGAACAGATATTCTCCTGGAAAACCCCTTGCTTCAACATTACTGCATCATACAGTTTAGATCCACTTGCGTGGTAATTGCTTTTGTAATGATTGATAAATACAGTCTGTCTGTTCGCAACAGCTGACTTAGGCACTTGATAAATATGACCAACCTCTTTTGACATTGCCCGTATATTTTGTTCTATTTGGCCGAAGTTCACCTTAACGGAACTACAGTCTATCTTCCGTTCTATATTGTCGAAACGGTAGTCTATTCGATCAAAGTGGTCATCTATATTCTTCATCATTTGCTTCATCAGTGTTATCTGTGCTGACTCCGATGGTATGAAAGCAAGAACAAACCCGATAAATGGACCTATAGCTCGAAGGAAAGGTCCAATCGCCGTTACAATTTTGGTAAGGCTTTGGGTAAAATTTTTGTTGCCTATAAGCTCTACAATTTCTGTGCCTGCCGTTAGTCCCCTGTTTATCCTGTCCTTTTCAACAACGCTCAGACATTCTGTTTCCTGGCAGATTAGAATGCAAAAAATCATCAGCATCAAAATCTGTGTTAACCCTGAGAAACAAAATAAAAATAGTATGACGATTCATTTGGTCATAAACACGATAAATTCATTTAAATGTTATACAACTATATAATATATTTTACTTATCTTTTAATATTCTAGGTACTTCTATCTTGTTGATTTACACGATATCCGTCTTTTATTTTTTACGAACGAGAATAAATGTATAAAGATATGATAAGTTGTCGTCTGGTACGATTTCAAAATGCTAATAATGCTCTCATTTTTCTTAGCCATCTAAAGAAGACAGTAAGTTCGAACCCTGTTTAAATAACGTCAAATGATTGACTGTTTTTGATTGTTTATTTATTTATTTTTTTTGTAGAATCAGATATAACCATAATTTGTTTAACCTTAAGAGACTTTTCCTGAAGAAATCAGGCAGATTATATCATTGTGATTACAAAATACTAATAGATTTTTGAAATCAAAAATATTCATCTGCTAGCAACTGTCTGTTTTTCAAGCGGGCAGCCTCTTAAATGTTCGATGTTCAATATATGACAATTTCACATAGTTTGTTAAAAAGTGTATGTATTGTTTGGATAATCATTAATAAATCATTTCAATGGAACTTTCGGGTTAACCGATACGATTCTAATTTTAATCTAATCCGGATGGAGGGTAACCCCCACAATGAGCGAATGCATGAACCCGACAGGAATGCAGTCTGGTACCAGTTTTCCCTTCTGTTTACGTCATAAAACACAAAAGAACTCGTATCTCAAAAGTCCCGTATTCTCCTTGTCTAGACATAATGAAAATTCGATTAAAAACTAAACATTTAAATGCTAAAGATATTTATTATGCTATTCTTCAATTCAAGAATAGGGCAGAATTTGGATCAAAGAAAAACGAGTTTAACCTTTCTACAATTTTTGCGCCTGTCCCAAATCAGGAATACGTTGTCCTTGTTTTTCTGGTTTTTTGTATTTTGTTTTTTTTTATGTG
>MJUU01001214.1:29484-41738 GCA_002080025.1 Modiolus philippinarum
TATCTGCAGATATGCCAATTAATTGTTCTAAGCAATACATTGGTTGTCTGAAAACATTGTTTAGAAAAACAAGGAGTGTTATATGTGACTCTAAATACCGAAAATCTTACCCCTACCCCCACAAATTTTCCCTGAAATTGGTGATTTTTGGTCTATGTTCGCATACAAATAACAAGAACTTGCAAAATGTGTGCTGTATATGACAATGCTGCATGAATTTTATCATTATTTCGTATTTTAACACCCATTGGTCAACTGAAACTCAATATTTCTCCCCAAATTGATGAAAAATGGGAATTTTCATCATTTCAGATTTATCCATAGTTTAGTTAATCGTTAAATCGAAATATATATCAAATTTATAGAATATATCTGCAGATATGCCAATTAATTGTTCTAACCGATACATTAGATGTCTTAAAACATTGTTTAGAAAAACAAGGGGTGTTTAATGTGGCTCTAAATACCAAAAATCATACCCCTACCCCAACACATTTCTCCAAAAATTGTCAATTTTTTGTCTATGTTGGGATAAAAATAACCACCACACGCAAATTTTGCGTTGCATATAACAAAGTTGCATGAATACTATCATGATGTGGTATTTCAAATCCTAGTTGTCAGCTTAAACTCGATATTTTGTCCAAAATTGATGAAAAATTGGGAATTTTTAGCATTTCAGATTTGTCCAAAATTCACTTTTAAATCGTTATATGTGGAAAATCTGGAGGATTTGTCTGCAGTTATTCCAATTCATTGTCTTAACCGATACATATGTTATCTAAAACACTGTTTAGAAAAATAAGGAGTGTTCAATTTGACTCTAAATACTGAAAATATTACCCCTACCCCAACAACATTAAACTTAAAAATCTTCAAAATATGACCGTCTTTACATATAAATAAAAACCATACTAATGTTTTACTTTCTTTGCAAAAAATGCATTCGATATATCATAATATGTAATTTTGACACCAAAATATGGGTAAAATTGAATATTTTGGACGATTACCTAGAAAAATGGGAATTTCAAGTATTTCAGAATTTTCCGAAGTTAAATCGCTGAATAACTGCCCACAAACCGGGCACATGATCTTATTTTTGATAAATGGGAGGCTCTGTGCATTTTGGTCTTTGAAAATGATATGTCATTGGAAATTTATGCAATGTTTAAGCTTTTCAAGCTGAATAAAATGAAATAAATTGTGTTGAATATGTGTGGTAAGGGGTAATATGTTTATAATCTATGAGACTGTAGTTAGTCTAAAAGTCTAAAAGGCTTAAAACACTACTGCATTGTCACCCATTAAGTGGCCATTGAATGCTACCATTAAATTAGCATTAAAATCTCATTAAAAAACCATTAAAAAACCATTAAAGGTACAAAATTAAGACCCGTTAAATCGGTATTCTCTTTGTTAAAAACAATTAAACTACAGTTCATGGCCATCATATTTGATAGTTTCAAACCCATAAAATTACAAGCTTAACAGTCATTAAAATTACCAAAATAAAGGCTGTTAAAATTCCCTTTAATGGGTATTAATCACACCCCATTAAAATGCATTCATGGCCATTACATTGTAGGTTTCAACCCATGAAATTAAGCAAGCAAAATTTAATGCCCATTAAAGCTGTTCTATTTAACAGCCATTAAGCAACTAAGGTTAATGGTCATTTAAAAAACATAAGGGGAAACTGAAATTTAAAAGCAATTTAAGGTACAAAATTAAGACCCATTAAATAAATTTTGTCAACATTAATGTGAATTTCCCATGTTAAATGGCTTCATTTAATGGCTGTTAAATTTGAGGTAAAATAATATTTTTGCACTTGAAATGGCTCTTAAATTCCCATTAATTTTTTTCCCATTTGTAATGGTTCTTAAATTCCCATTAAAATTGTTTGCATTTAATACTCATCTATTCTCATTAAAACTGGATGCTAGAGAAATTGGTTTCCATATATATAGTCTGGCCGTGGCCAGCTGTTAACTAATTGATCATATAACAGGATTTCCAACAGTCATTCACTACTTTTGACCCTCTTCAACAGCTTGGAGCTTTTGGACACATTATCACCCTTTTATCTGCATGCTATTTTCACTGAAGTTAAATAGCATGGCTGAAAGCTCAAAACTGCTTGGACTATTTGCTACTCATAAATACTATATACACACACATGTACGTATAGGATCGATATTAGTTTCATGAGGATTTCACAAAAAAGTTAAACACTGTTTACATAATTTGGATGCTGACCGCACTCTAAAACTTTCTTAGGACCAATCCAAGCTTACCAATAAGTTTGTTTGCCCTCCAGTGACTCAGGTGGATCTATTGAAAACAAAAGCATATTTTGTACAAATAACCGGGCATTAAATCACCATTAATATTTTTTGTTACAAAAAATAATGGCCATGGTATACGATAAGGTTTTAGTAAAGCCATAATAATGGCTTTTTAATTGGATCAAAAACTAGAAAAGCTTGATTTAATGGCAATTAAAAATGATTTTAATGGGTTTTTCGTAAACCCATTAATAACATCATCACAAATTTTAATAGGGTTTTTAATGGGTTAGTGGTATTTTAACAGGTTTTTAATGGGAATTTTATGGGATGACGATGCAGTAGTGAAAGCATATTTTCTAATTGCTTAGATATAATGAAACTATATTTAATCAACATTTTCTACAAGTTATATATCGCTTTCATGAAGTATTTGCATCTTAAAGTCAAAGCAGCAGAAATTCTGAAAAACGGAAAATTCCAATCTTTCATACAATTTCGGACAGAAGAATCAAAAAGAGAACTTTTGAAAAGTTTTACTCTACTTAAATGATCTTCTGCATGTCAGTTTTAGTAAAATACACGCTAGAATTCTCATTAAACATTTTCTCTTTATCATTTAGAGCCTGAATATTTCAAATTTTTTCTTAATTTTTAGGAGGAGGGGTGCTAATTTTGACATTTATGAACCTACGATACGTCTGACACTAAAATTTTTGCGTATAATTTGTTGCTTACATATCAGAAATTATTATTGTATCGGCAATTATTAAATATATATTCAGATTTTTAAAAAGATATTCAAAAAGTCGAAATTGTGAAAAATATGAAATTCCGAAAAATTCCATTTTTTATGGACTTTAATGGTTTTATTTTCCAACATTGTAACACAACTGATAAGTTAGGCATAGAAAATAGATCAAATGACGAGGGTTGATTATCTGAAAGGAATTGACAGCCTTAAATCGTCATTTTCGCAATTTTTTTTAGGGGTAGGGGTACATTTTTGTATCCCAAGGCCATACAATTGGCGTAAAGTACCCAAACTTGTGTTTATTGTAAAGCATATTAAATTAGCTTAAATTTGATACCAAATTTAAGTACATATTACTTATCTGTTAAAAGTAATGGAGCTTTAAAGATGAAACTTATGTCAAAATGAAAATAAATAATTTTTCGGGTGTACTATAAAAGTGGCCCTATACTGTCAATGCGTGCATGTTATGTTCGTGTTAACATGTTTTATTTTGAAGAGGGACATAGAAGGACTGAAAAAACCGATATGGTTCGGAAATGGATTGGGGTGCACGTAAAATGTTTTTAGTCCACGGACTAAAACGGGAACATGTTAATTTTGGCCATTGCACAACATATGTTTTTCAAACATAATACGGAAAGTGAGCCTGAACTTAGTGAAACTATGTAACGTTCCATTGAGTATATTGATGTTTTTCATGTATTTTATAAATACATATACCTAAATTTTCAGCCCTTACAAACTAATCCCTTTTCCAGTGACAAACGAAACTCTTACCTAGGTTGTCCCTCCCTTCTCTATCTTTTTTTTTTATGTTGAACTGATGATGATTAAACCTTTTCGTCAATCTATAGGACATTTTGTTTTTGATACGGACTTTATCACGGCAAGTATCAAGTGATCCCGTTAGGGCAAGTCTGATGCGTTACGCCGTGATGAAGTCTGTATCAAAAACTAAATTTCCTGCATTTCTTTTATCGGTTATTCACAAAATGGTAAATAAAATTCAATGATAAATTGAAATAAGCTGAAATTTCTATTTTAGTACAGATAATCTATTGTTCATTGCAATATTTCATATGCATTCTTCATTCAATGCATTGCGCGTATGAACACGACAAGTAGTACTAAACATGACGTCAGCTTAGCAACCATCACGTGATGCCTTCACAGTGACCCAATAATTTCGTGATAGTGTCAAGTTCGACGATACTGGAATTATCAGTCTCTGTAGATCAGAGAAAATTCATAAAAATTACCGATAGAAATAAAATTTTGCTTACTGAACGAACTCTGATTTTTTAATCAATCAGCCAATGATAGGATATAATCGATGTGTGAAAGCAAGTAACTTAGAAAACTAAAAATTCTTAAGGGTGTTACTTAAAGTTTTTAATTGCTTTTCTGCATTGTAGTAACGAAGTAGATTTGGTGTTTCTTTTTTTTTCAAAATGGCTACCGGATGGCAGCAAGGAAGGAATCATACACTTCCTGTTTGGTGGCCAGATTGGACTACTCATGTTATGTGTTGCGAAATACAACATTAGAAATGTAGTTAGTTAATTTTAAAATCAAGAATTTTTAATATAAATAAAGCATTTTTACAGTAAAACTGCATGTGATTGATATACCGTATAGCAGGTAATTTTCGCAGTTGCCAAATTTCGCGATTCGTTTCGCGAATAGGGGTATTAATTCTTAGCAGTAATCAATTTTTGCGAATGGAAAACCGTGTAAGAGAAACACAAGTATAAAGATATACTAAATTAATTTCGCGAGTTTTAACTTTTAGCGCTTCAATAACCTCGCGAATATAGTGAAAATAAGAACCTCGCGAAAATTACCCGCTATACGGTATGTTCCTTTCTGTTCGAACAAAGATATACAAAGGTATAAAGATATTATTTACTATAAAGATTTTATTTTCTTACCGGTCATACTGAATCAATTTCTAGTTAGTCCTGACCTGTTTTTTTTCTGTTTTCGTATTCAACCGATAGTGAGCTGAGGATTGCACTTTCAAATATATATGCTAGTTTCAAGTGCTCTCATATACTTGTAGTGCGTAGGAATGTATAGTTCGATCCGCCCTTTTAATCATCCGTTGCGTATGGTAATATGGTGGTTTCCCCGCTAAGCCCCTAGATAATTATTTGAAATTGCAAAAAAAGTTTTATGACCATCATCATAAAATGTTACACAAGTACATTATACAATGACTTGTATCCTCTTACAAACTAGGTTGACAATGACCATTGTTATTTGTTTGACATATGTTACTCGTATTCTCTCACCTACTGGATTGACAATGACCATTGTCGATGGTCATATGTGATTCATATCCTCTCACCTACTGGTTTGACAATGACCATTTTTGTTGGTCATATGTTACTCGTATCCGCTCACTTACTAGATTGACAATGAACATTGTTTTTGGGCAAACTATTATGTGACCTGTATCCTTCCACCTACTAGATTGACAATGGCCATTATAGTAGGTCATATGTTTCACGTATTCTCTCATCTACTTGATTGACAATGATCATTGCTTTGGGTCATATGTTACTAGTATTCTCTCACCTACTGGATTGACAATGACCTTTTTTGTTGGTCATATGTGACTCGTATCCTCTCACCTACTGGGTTGACAATGACCATTTTTGTTGGCCATTTGTGACTCGTATCCGCTAACGTAGTGGATTGAAAAGGAACATTTTTGTTGGTCATATGTGACTCGTATCCGCTCACTAACTGGATTGATAATGACCATTGTAGTTGGTCACATGTTACTCGTATTCTCTCACCTACTGGATTGACAATGACAATTATTCATTTGTTATTGTTAGATATTTGACTTGCATCCTATCACCCATTAGATTGAAAATGACCGTTGTTTTAGGGCATATTTGACTTGCATCCTCTCACTTACTAGGTTGAAAATGGCCATTGTTTTATGGGCATATGTGACATGCATCCTCTCACCTACTGGATTGAAAATGACCATTGTTTTAGGCATAAGTCACCTACTGGATTGAAAATGACCGTTGTTTTTTTTTGGCATTAGTGAATCTCATCTTCCAACCTACTAGGTTGAAAACGACCATTGTCTTCGGGCATATATGACTTGCATCCTCTCATCAGGACCATTGTATTTTGGCATACTCGACTTCTATCCTCTCACTCACTAGACTGACAGTGACAATTATTGTTGGAAACATTAGTTTTATATGCAGAGAAAAATTAATTATCTGTCAATTGCAGTGTTGAACTTTCTATGGCGTAAAGGGTTTTCAGTAAAATGAAATGAAATCGTGTATTTAGGTACGGACAATTTGATTTTTACGGACCGGGGGAGCTGGTATTTTTTAGAAAAAAAATTCTGACCCCGAATTATCACAAGACCACCAGCACCCCCCCCCCCCCCCCCTCCCCTGAAAATCATATGGTCTGTGCCTTAGCATTTTATACTGCACTGCTAAACTTCCTGTTCATCACCACTTATTGCGACTGATGTGTCAGAATCAGTCGTATATTACTGTAAACCGTTTAATTTTCGCGGTAGTTTTCTTTTTGCGAATTTCGCATTTAGGTTGAGGTCGCGAAAATAAAACGGCGCGAAAATTTCAGTGTTTACAGTAAACCTGCACTGAAGAGACGGAAGTTATCGGAAGCGTCGGTATTTTGTTAATTATTTTCTATTTGTAGTTGATTGTGTGAAGCGGTTTGATGGTTTTATTGGCAACATATTATATAAAAAAATACAAAAATACCGAATATGCAGAAAAAAACAGTTCATTTCGTTATGCTGTTACGTGTTTCAACGAGTTGCAGAAAAAAAACGATTAATTTCGTTATGCTGTACACGTGTTTCAAGGAGTAACCTCTCATCAGCAGCATTTAAATCAAATAATATGGAAAGCCATAATCCAAAAGTATTAAGAAAAGAAGTACTCATTACCAAATAGCATCGAAATAGGAGGTCAAATCCAGTACCAAGGACATCTACCGAGTGCCATACAAGGAATGAAGCCTTAGTATTTTAAGGGGTTTGAATTTTGACACAAACAGTAAATTTCTATAAAACGCAATGTAATTTTTTTCATGTCAGACAAGTCTGACTATTGGGCTGATGAATACCCTAGGGGACCTCTGGTCCACCAGCAGTGGCATCGACCCAATGGTTTCAAAATACAAAAATACCGGAGTTGCAGAAAAAACAGTTAATTTCGTAATGCTGTACACGTGTTTCAAGGAGTAACCTCTCATCAGCAGCATTAAAATCAAATAAAATGGAAAGCCATAATCCAAAAGTATTAAGAAAAGAAGTACTCATTACCAAATAGCATCGAAATAGGAGGCCAAATCCAGAATTAGCTTTATTGTCCTTTGTGTCGAAATAGCATCCCTTCCTTGAAATCGAAGCATTTTTTTTAAGTAATCAAACTCTAAATGCTATAAAATAATGTTTGATGTGAAAATGTTTCTCTTTTTGACATTTCAATAGCTAACAGAAGACCTTTCAACAATTTAACTTTTAAATGGCTCTATTCTGCCTATCACAAAAAATGTGCCTGAAGTCGGTACTTTAGTTATTCGACACTTTATGTCTCTTCAGTAAAAACCTGAGGAGTAACTCTTTCATGCATAGCTCTGTCCTTAGCTAATTTTGGCTTTCCCTTTTAGATCCTATTAGTAATTTGTTCTCTATCAGCTTTTACACACATCTCGGTTTATGGATTTCCAAATGTGTTGATTTTATCTGTACTAAAGAGACATAAGTTATCGAAATGAGCATATGCAGAAACTAAATTTACAGTAACTTCAGTATTTTGTTATTCAGTACAGATTAAATCAAAACATTTGAGACACCTTCAAATTCGGATTTTAGTCTTTAGAAAAACTGCAGTAGAATAAATAATTTGATTGTCCAAGGGCGTCTAACGCAGATTTGATGGTCAAAATGCAATTCAAAGGCAATGCTTAACGGAGCCTGTAAACCGATATTTTGACCGTCAAATCAAGATTGATGCCCTGGACATTCAAATAATGTACTTTTATTTCGATTCGAATGCAATCAAACAATTTCGTGTTTTATTGTCTTTGAAGCAGTTGAAACTTGACAAAGAAAGGAAAAAGACTAGACAGGGAACCTACATTGTCCGAGGCATGCACATGGTGGAATTCATAGTGATGTTTGACCAATCAAAAGACCTGTTACATAATATTGCATTAGTACCGAATGATACATGAATTACATCAAGGTCCAGATTTATAGCAAGAACAATAACACAAGTTATCTACCAAAAATACGAAAATAAACATTAACAGTTTGAAATCTCATAAAAACCGAGAGTGATATCATGTGTGTGTTGCGGAAGGGTAAGTATATTCTTCACTTGTCACACTGTAAGGTCTTTGGGGGGGGGGGGATTTTAATCCGACTACAACGTTCTCGTGTCAAAATGCCGTCCAAACGGCATGAAAATCAACTTGAGAACATTGTTCGAGGGTCAAAATTTCAGTCCCCATTTTTGCAGGAGTACCAAGAACAACTCGAGATCAAAGATGACGAAAAAATAAGTGATGTACCAATGTAAGCCGTACCAGTGGCACATAACATGCTTCTGATCCCTCGAGTAGGAGGCAGCAGGTCTCCTGACTTTTCAATATGCATCAATACATGTAAAGGTGGCCAGAACATATGCAGGTTTTTTTATATTCGTGATGCAGACACACCAACAGATGTCAGGTACCATTTTACACTCGAAACAGTGAATGGCCTACCAGAGGAACATGCAAAATTTAACCATTTTGTTAATCTTTTTGACCCAAAGACTGGAATTCGAGTAACTATGGTGCAAAACCAAACAACAGTAGTTCAAGAAAATGATTGACCATGGAATGCCGACTTAGTCCTATTCAGATGAAAGAATGTAGCGAGATCATTCGGGAAGACAACAGAGGCAGATTGTGTAAACATATTGCAGAAAAGCATCCGGCATGGAGAATGAAAATAAAGAAATTAATAAATATAGACAAACAGCCCTATTAAGGGCAACTGGCATATTTTAAAAAAAGAATTAAATAGTTTAGTCTCTTTACATTATTCAACAAATTTCGTTTGAATGTTTTTTATTTTATTGAATACCTTTCCCGTGGTTGAAATAATAAGCCTAAACATTAATTTTGGGGTGCCAAACAGAACTACTGTCAGTCAAATTTCAGAGACTGTCTCACGTATTTTTTACACTTTATTTTTGCTCCTTTTAATTTTCCAGTTTATCGTTCCGATGGCAGCCAAACTGATACAAATGTGAATGTTCTTGGCGTTAGAGGGGAATAACACGAGAACTTACTCTTATTCGACAGTCGAAAAAATAAAAATTCCTCGCCCAAAGACGGCCTTAGTCAATTAAGGTGGTTCGCTCCTCATGTTTTGGTATTTCTGTAAGATTTTCGAAAACCTCTGGTTTTATCGATTTAAGAGCAATATTTTGCCCATTGACTCCCTTATTTTTTCCTTACTTTCATTTTATACATCTTTGTGAGCATTCTGTAAAAATTTCATTGAATTCTATTTATTCTGTCACATTCATTCATGGTCAAGCAGTGCTAATGTTAATCCTATGAAAAATCGGAGGTTTTCATTCATTAAATATCAAAAACGAGACCATCAACCTATCAATTTTTTCACTTAAATTAATTCTATCTAACAAAAATCATGTTTATTAGAAATCCTATTTATTTTCAAATGGAGTAGCAAACCCCCTTAAGTCCCAAGTAAAAACGAGTTATACTAATAAATTGTAATATGTGAAGTTTTAACAATTTAAGCAGAAAATGTCTGTATTCAACGACACGTTAAATTTCAGTGATGTCGTTATGACGTAAAATGTATTTTTAAAGGGGCGTAAACAATAATGGATAAGCATAGTCCCGACATTGAAAATTTTCTAGATAGTGCACATGGTTTTGTTGTTTCCAAAAAGTCACTGTATAAACTACATGTCTACAGTAATGAATCAACTGTTAAATGTACACACGATGGGGATTGTTGCTAAGATTGGTACTGATCAGTTGATTTGTCTGCACTCCCATTAGAAGATTTTTAATTTGATTTTTATGCAACCAATCTAATCATATCATGGTAGTGTTGTAAAACAATTATTCTACCATACAACGTCTTTGAACTTTGTCTGCTGTCAAGAATATTGACAACGTTTCTTTCTCCGCAGGAAGGTCGGCTTGGGATTTAAAATAACACTCTTTGAAATTAAACTTGACCGTTGCCATAGATCTTCTGAAACAACGGCAGAAGAAGTGGTATTTAGTGGAAAGTCCAAAGACTTGGCCAATACGAGATCACACACAGAAAGCAATAACGTTAGACCGCTGCAAAACACAGAACACAACGTTCAAAACCAAGAAATAATCCTTTACATCTTGGACTTTTTAATGTTGTCAATGTAGCGCGGAAGCTGAAATTGAGAATATTTCATTAAAATTTGAGCAAAATGGAAAACTTATTTTTTCACCATTTGTATACATTTCTTTTGTCCGTTTTTTTACTTTATAAGTACCCGGACGTTTGCTATGTTACGAAGTTACAGACACAATACATGTAGTTCTCTCGAAGCTTTTGTCCAAAAGTGCGATTTAATCAAAAAGTATTTATTAGCAACTTTAATCCCCCCTTATGATTTTGTAGATTTCTTCTTCCCTCTTTGTAAGAGTTATGATAGAAGACATATTTTATATTTCACCTTGAAAAAGTTGAGTGAAAACCAGAAAAAGTCAATGTCTGGTTTGTTATCTTTCAAATATTACCCCTTTTCCAATGCTGGAATTTAGGTCAGAAATTTTATTTTGACCATAGTACATTTGTAGGTGTAAAAAAGTTATAAACATACAAACATACGAGTAACACTTGACAAAGAAAACGTATAGATCATGGATGTATGTGTATCTATCGAAACAGACAATTTTACCATTATGATGACAAGAAAAAAGGCGACCATACTCTATTACATCAAGTTCAAATAACACTTTTTGATTCTGACATAATGTTTAAAGTCAGTTTAATTTGTGATATTTATTTTATGGTGTAACTTTCGGCAACCAAAGGTTTCATCAATAAAAATGTGCCGTATGTGTTCTGTTAGAGCCGGTTACCTCTCGATAACACTCGGGATAAAATGACACGACATAATTGAACCGCCTTGTATTAAAAAAAGTGATAATCTTGAGTTTTTGTGAATTATTTCTTAATATTGATGCAATCTTATTATGACATTAACATAAAGAAACAAAATATAATATATACAAAATTGATAAAATCAAAACACGCTTCCTCATCTGTTTTGTCAATCGGATGAAGTATCTATTCATCAACGGTTATTAAATTATAATAATTTAGATGTCATTATTGTAACTATAAATGTTTGTCATGCTTCTGGTGCACTCATTGGATGAGTGATAGCCAACTAAACTGTAGGTAACGTCGTCATCACAACAAACTTCCTTATATGTTTTTTTTCAACGGGATGCAGTATCTTTCAATTAACGTATCTTTGTGCTATCATGAGAAATTCAAATCGGGGATTTCCGTTAATTGTCGCTGTAAAAATAAAATAATGCTTTGTCATGCTTCTGACGCCCCCATCGAATGAGGAGTCCCCAAGTTAACAGTACATATCCTCTTAAACTTTTAGGGCCTCCTGTTTGTCAACTATCGTAAACATTACCTAAAATCTGATTAAATACTTAAGCTGGGACAATTCATTAGCCGTAAAATCAAATAAACACCATCAAATATGATATGAAATATACTTTTTTTCTCTGGCAGTGTATGATGAAGGCATGCAGTTTGACATCTTTTTGTCACTTATTCTGAAATTGCGGTCACAAACCTCATATTCTCTACTGACCTTTCCTTTGTGAAAAGAAATGTTATCCTTAAATTTTACAACAATTCTAACATAAGAAGCATATTCGTAATCCACTGAAATTCATTGCCTACCACAAAAGGCCAACCCGTTTAAATACTGGGGTATCTGTTAATTATTTCTTCAAAAATTTCTCACTTTTTTTAATAATTTAAAACTTAGGAGTATCTCCCTCGTGCATAGCTCTGTAATTAGCAGAATTTGGCTTTTCTATATTTAGATCCTTTTGTTTATTTGTACTCTATCATTTTTTTTTTTTTT
>MJUU01001214.1:46291-63009 GCA_002080025.1 Modiolus philippinarum
CCCCCTTTTTCAAGTCATATGGTCGGTCCCTAAAATGAACTATTTTAATGTGTATTTCTTTAATTTCATAAAGTGAATTGTTTAAAATACAAAATGTATTAAACAAAGAGGTACATGTATCTCCTATTCCATTGCCCTGAACTGCTGGTGATTAGAGACGACCGGAAAGGGTAACTATTTTACCAAACGTGCCCAATGTTCAAAAAGAGGCTTAGTTTTCGAGTTTGGGTTACTAAAATAACACACGGCTAATTTCTGATTCATAGGATAGAACAACTATTATTTTTTTAAGTTTTAACTGTCGTAGCAAGTTTCTATTCTTACGATATCTGAATTTTCCCAATTTTAAGGGATATCCTATAACAGTGCTTTAAGAATGATATCTTCAAAATTATAGATATTTATTTTATATCAGATCTAAATAATCTTCCATGATTGGTGAAGAAGTGGTCAGGTGGTATTCATTAATCTATGGTATTTATTCTATCAGTCAATATCACGATATTGACCGGTCCCAATTTTCTTATAATGACCGGTAGCTTTAACTGTACTTTATGAATTGTATTCAAAATACAGTTGTTTTTGTCAACAAACACACTAACTGAAGTGTTTAATGTGACTAATAAAATTGAAATTTCCATAACAATACCTTTTAATATTTTCTAGTTTTTATGAAACTGTTGTTTTTTTATAAGTTAATGTTAACAAAATAAAATGCGATATAATATAGATATAGCAGATACGCAAAAAATTCAGATGACTGTTGTACAAAGTAAAAGTACAAATTGTTTTGTTTAATTTGAATATGGGTTGTTTGACTTTTTCATTGTAAAAAGAAAGATAGGTAAGAAAAATCTGGTATATTTTATGTGAGTGACTTTAAACAGGACATGGTTTCAACTGATGAAAAATAAACTGTAAATGTTATTCAATAAAATAAATACAATAGTTACTTATATAGAGAGAATTATCACGATATAGACTGCCCTTGGGATAGCGATATGGACTGACATCTCGATAATACCGTCGCCTACGGCTCGGGCATTATCAAGGTGTCAGTCCATATCGCTATCCCTTGGACAGTCTATATCTTGTGATAATTCTCTCTATATAAGTAACTATTGTATAAATAATGAGAGGTATCTAATATCCTGGTGGAAATTTATTTTAGCAAAAAACAGACCTGAAATATTGAATGTAAGTTAACTTTTATTGATATCTGTTATTTGTCGTGGTTAATTTTGGAATAAAATGGACCCATAGTTAACGATATTTTCGACGAACGCGAAATTATTACGCTCAATTTTCGAAATATTTTAATGTGGACGGAATGAAAAATACCAAATGCACACATGTTCCAAAAATCGGTGATGAAATATATGCCATTCCAGAGAAATCAAAGAATAAAAACACTAAATTTGCATAAAACTTTCAAACTTTAAGTTGATCAAAGATACGTCTTGAAGACATACGAAGCGTGATAACTGTACTCCATAAGTGTCTAAATAACTTGATATACCAAATCTTGTAAAATTGCTAGAATCTGTGGATCATTTTATACTGCTCTTATTTTGATTTCTCATGAACAAGTACATGTTTTCATTAATTCTGATCTTCCATGTTATCTTCCATAGATTTATAATTGTTTTCATCTACTCTTCACGACTGGTCTTTTATCAAAACGCCATACAATATAGTTCCTGATATATTATTCATTATAATGATTATGTATCGATGTATGAAAAATTATTTCATTGCGATGACCAAATGAAATAAATGTGTATTGTAAAGTTTTTTTTTCAGATATTACATCCAGGTATATAGTTTTACGTATTTTAAGTTTAATAATTAATGGTATTACTACGCACTTGTCATGGTTTCGTATTAACAGTCTACTATGAATAATGATATTGATTTGATGCGTTTGTTCATGTGTTTATATTTCTAAAGAATATTCCCCTCCCTCAGTATAGTCAACATGTGTGTAAGTTTTGTAATTGATTTTTACAACTTTTTGCTTACAATTATATAATGACTGTCCGATCACATCACATGGATTTATAAAGCCAATAAGAGGTGTATTTTTGTCTGACGCCATCAGAAAATGCACATCCGGTAAGGCGTCCATGTTTGCATTGCATTTTGGTAAAGCGTCCATGGATTTCATGATGATCAATAAAGTGTAACGTGTTCATTTGATTAATAAAAGATTACGACAATATCAATTAACACTTACGATCGTGATTTTCATTTATTGATTTTTCCGCGACAATGTTTTAAATGACATTACATACCATTCTTTAAGCGTGCTGTTGGCATATAAATAAACACGCATTATTTTCTACATTGTTTTTTATTTATAACTATAAATGGGTAACAAATATCACACTATAGACATAGACCGGCTATCGATAGACATATATTATGGATAAGCAACCAAGACGAACTTTTTACTACAAATGCAATACAAGGATCGGTAGAAATAATTCTAACATATGTCTTTTCTTTTCTTTGCATGCATGTTCCTGTACATATCTCCAGTTACTTTCACTTTGACAAAGACGAGGATAAACTACACATTTATAACAATGGACAACAATCCTTCAGTAACGATTTTCTGTTATGACATCACATAACCATTTTTATCTTTTCTGTTTATTGGGAATTCGATTTGGTTGTTTGTATTTATGGTAAAAAAAAAAGAAAACTAGTGTCCATTGCCAATGAGCTGAAAAAAAGGAGGTGCTCAGCTGCAAATGAAACTTCAAACCTGGACTTGTTCAAAAAGGGAGGGGCAAATTAGTTTCTTTAACAGGCTAACTGTCTTGAATTTTCCCGAAAACAGTTAACCGTTAACTGGCTGTTTTGACTGACCGCGCCCCGACTATACATAGTCGGGACTGATTCAGTTAACAGGTCTCGGATACCTGGATCATCATCGGGAAAATAATCTGACGATCCAGGCATTATGGTAACAACACAAAAAACGAACTTCAAGGAAATTTTGTTGGAGGCTATAGTAGCACAGGTACATGTTAATGCTGGTTTTACTTCGTTAAGAACCATTAATAAAGAACATGGATTGATTGATTGATTGAATATTGTTTAACGTCTACTCAGCAATATTTCAGCTATATCAAGACGAGAACAAGTTTGTTGATAAATAATCACTTTGGGGTATGGAAATGGCCATGGGACGGGAAATTCTGACTGCCACTGGAAAAGTAGGGTGAAATCGTCAAGGGCGGGGAATTTAGCCTTGTAGCCGATCACCTACGGACCACCCCAAAGAGAGCTTGCTACAAGGGTTCTTTAACGTGCAGGAAGCGTGGCATTTCTTCCAACACGTGGACCTGAGTTTACATCCCATCCGAAAGATGGGTTGTGTATTTATTAATCCCGCACAACCACGGAATGGGTCCTATTTCTATATCCCGGGACCCTCGGGGTCAGCCTCCGTTTAGGAGGGGTCACACCCCGCAAGCCGGAGATACTGGGTCCTATTTCTATATCCCGGGGTTCCCTCGGGGTCCTCTGTTAGGATGGCTCATACTCCAAGCTCAGAGGATCCTGCGGGCCTATTCTTCAGCCGGGACCGTGCACGGCGGAAAAAACATGGAAAAATGTATACTCTATGTGGTTTCAATTATCGAAAGTGGTAGGAAACACAGAAACTAGGAAGAAAGTTCGCATCAAGTCAAAATCATGTCGTTGTCGAAGTTCGTTACACAAACAATTTCTAAAACTTTTCTTGATGTTAGAACGGAACATAAATTTGGCAATTGAAATCATTTTATAAAAGACAAATAACATAAACACTTTTATTTTGCAGATCAACAATGCAAACTTATTTATTGGAATTGTTTTAAATGGCTGATATTATTCGGAAGGGTCAGTGTGAGCTATTGTCATCTGTCTGTCCGTCTGTCTGTCCGTCCGTCCGTCCTTCGTCCGTAAACTTTTCACATTTTCATCTTCTCCTCTGAAACCTCTGCAGCAAATTCAACCAAACTTTACAGGAATGATGTACTAAAGGTCCTTTAAAAAGATTGCTCATTTCGTTCCGATCCGACAAAAAACATGGCCGCCAGCGCGAAACTTAGGTTTAACATTGGACCCTAGGCCAAAAAAAAAAAAAAAAAAANTACGGTCACCCGACCGACCCTAACTTTTTGCCTCTGACCCTGCCTTTATTTATCATCAAAATTTTGTCAAACATCCATTTTTGTCCCGATGTACAAGAACTGCGAAGTTTTGATGCAAAAACCCTTCCGCTCGAGGTAGATATAAGGTAGAAACACGTTTTGAAGTCAATGACAACCAGATGACCCAGATTTCGCGACTTCCGGTTTTGGTGCAGACTAAATTGGTACCAGACCGGAGAAAACACGTAAAAATCCAGATTATCACCGATTTCACAAATAAAAAAAAATATAAAAAAAACTTTCCGACCGACCGACCCTAATTTTTTTCAGCATGTGACAGTAAACTCACATTTTTTTTTTTTTTGGCCCTATGGGAAAAATCCCATTTTCCTCTTCTCCAGCAAATTCAACCAAACTTTACAGGAATGATCTACTAAAGGTCATTAACAAAGACTGCTTATTTCGTCCCGATCCGACAAAAAACATGACCGCCAGCGCGGAACTTAGGTTTAACATTGGACCCTATGGGAAAAATCCCATTTACCTCTTCTCCTCTGAAAACACTGAAGCAAATTCAACCAAACTTTTCAGGAATGATGTACTAAAGGTCCTTAAAAAAGACTGCTCATTTCATTCTGATCCGATAAAGAACATGGGCGCCAGCACGGAACATAGTTTAACATTGAACCCCATGGGAAAAATCACATTTTCATCTTCTCCTCTGAAACCACTACAGCAAATTCAACCAAACTTTACAGGAATGATGTACTAAAGGTCCTTAACACATATTGCTTATTTCGTTCCGATCCCATAAAAAACATGGCTGCCACTGCGGAACTTAGGTTTAACATTGGACCCTATGGGAAAATCACATTTTCATCTTCTCCTCTGAAACTACGGAAGCAAATTCAACCAACCTTTACAAGAATGATGTACTAATGGTCCTTAACAAAGACTGCTTATTTCATTCCGATCCGACAAAAAAACATGGCCGCCAGAGCGGAACTTAGGTTTAACATGGGACCCTATGGGAAAATCGCATTTTCATCTTCTCCACTCAAACCACTGAAGTAAATTCAACCAAAGTTATCAAGAATGGTTTACTAAAGGTCCTTAACAAAGATTATGCATTTTGTACCAATCGGATAAAAAACATGGCCGCCAGCACGGAACATAGTTTAACATTGGACCCTATGGGAAAATCGCATTTTCATCTTTTCCTCTGAAACGACTGAAGCAAATTCAACCAAACTTTACAGGAATGATGTACTAAAGGTCCTTAACAAAGATTGCTTATTTCGTTCCGATCCCATAAAAAACATGTTTAACATTGGACCCTATGACATTTTCATGTTCTCCCCTGAAACTACGGAAGCAAACTCAACCAAATTTTACAGGAATGATGCACTTAAGGTCCGTAACAAAGATTGCTCATTTCATTCTGATCCGATAAATAAATGGCAGCCAGCATGGAACATAATTTTAACGTTGGACCCTATGGGAAAATTACATTTTCATCTTCTCCTCTAAAACCACTGAAGCAAATTCAACCAAACTTTACAGGAATGATGCACGAAAGGTATTTTACAAAAATTTCTCATTTCATTTAGATCAGATAAAAAAATGGCCACCAGTGCAGAATATAGTTTAACATTAGCCCGTTATGAGAATACCGTCCTTTTCATTACCTTCAATCTCTGTAACTATTCAAGCAAATTTAACTAAATATATAGAGGGTCCTTTGCAAAAATTACTCATTGAAATAGGATCAGAAAAAAAAAACACTGTTGCTAATGGAGAACATAGCTAAACATTAGACCTCATTGGTCATAAACATAATTTTTGAACATGCTTGGCATAAAAGCATCTTGTCAGGTGAGCGATACAGGCTCAGTCTCTGAGCCTCTAGTTTAAAAAGCGAAACTTGTTATACTGATATTGTCGGAATACAAGAAAAAAAAAACAATTCGTTTGTTAAGTATGTCCTTAACAGATTTCAGATTCCAATAATACACTCTGACAGTACAAGACAGTAACAAGAGGCAGACAAACAAAACTTAATACATATGCAAAATGGTGAACATGACAGATAGTACAAATTACATACAAATTTAAAATAAACATACTAGAGTTTACAAATAAAAAATAGTTATGATGATCTGAAAATTAACAATAACTTCGGTATTTTGTTATTTATTACCACTGGGCCGATGCCTCTGCTGGTGGACTGTTAGTCCTCGAGGGTATTCACCAACCCAGTAGCCAGTATTCGGTGATGGCCTGAAAACCGATTTCATTTTGGAAACTTGAAATATCTTAATTTAGAAAATTGTATTTAAAACTAAGGAGTATCACCCACTTGCATAGCTCTGTCCTTAGCTGATTTTGGCTTTCATGTTTAGATCTTATTGGTCATTTGTTCTCTTTCAGTTTTACACGTCTTTCGGTTTATGGACTTCCAACTGTTTTGATTTTATCTGCACTGAAGAGACATAAGTTGTCGAAATGTGCATATGCAGAATCAAAATTAACAGTAACTTCGGTATTTTGTTATTTATCAGGAGAACTGAAATTGTTGAATTAAATTGTTGAATTATATTGTTGGTTTTGTTTGGTTGACGTTATGAATATGTAGCTAGGATTGATTGATTGAATATTGTTTAACGTCTACTCAGCAATATTTCAGCTATATCAAGACGAGAACAAGTTTGTTGATAAATAATCACTTTGGGGTATGGAAATGGCCATGGGACGGGAAATTCTGACTACCACTGGAAAAGTAGGGTGAAATCATCAAGGGCGGGGAATTAAGCCTTGTAGCCGATCACCTACGGACCACCCCCAAAAAGAGCTTGCTACAAGGGTTCTTTAACGTGCAGAAAGCGTGGCATTTCTTCCAACACGTGGACCTGAGTTTACATCCCATCCGAAAGATGGGTTGTGTATTTATTAATCCCGCACAACCACGGAATGGGTCCTATTTCTATATCCCGGGACCCTCGGGGTCAGCCTCCGTTTAGGAGGGGTCACACCCCGCAAGCCGGAGATACTGGGTCCTATTTCTATATCCCGGGGTTCCCTCGGGGTCCTCTGTTAGGAAGACTCATACTCCAAGCTCAGAGGATGCTGCGGGCCTATTCATAAGCCGGGACCGCGCACGGCGGAATATGTAGCTAGGAAATTCTGGTAAATCATCAGACAAAATATTCCTTTTATTGTCTAAGTAAAAGAATACTGACGTCAGACTAGCTTTTTGGAAAGCCAATACTTTTTAGATTTTTATAATCAATTTAATGTTATATTTAGATCAGGGGACGACCATTTGATTTTGAGGGGGGGGGGGCTTGGAAGATTTTGAAAATAAATAATCTGTCCCTCTTTGAACTGAAAATAAATTTTCTTGCCTAAGCACTGTGGAAAATAAATAATCTTTCCTCATGTAATACTTGAACATAAATAATCTGTCCTCTGCTAATAATTGTAAAAAAAATATCATGACTTGATTTTTTTCGCTCGCTTCGCTCGCGACCTGCAATTAAAATTACCCAATTTTATCTCAGTACTGACAAACTCAAAAGGTAAAAGAAGTATTGTCTTTATGATGCCAAGCATGTGATGTGTAGTTGAATACATATTGCATTACTGCGTTATATTCAATTATGCTAGTCGCTAAATTTTTCACACGTGAAGTAAAATCACTGAGTCCTATATATCTCAGTACTGACAAACTCAAAAGGCACCATAAGTATTGTTCCATAGTGACAAGCATATGTTTTGCACATTTGGGAGTTTTTCCTTTATGCTGTCCTATTCATTTATTGAGAGCTTATCTTGTATTGTATTTCCAATATTATTTAGTTGTTTTAGTAACATTTGATTCTGACCAGTGATTGTGTATTTCGGTCATCACATAGTTCATTTTTGTCTCGCCCACGACGAAAGGCGCAGAAAGCGAGACATATGCGTACAAAGTATGATGGCGACGGCGTAAACTTTCACGTTAAGTTAATTTTGTGATTTGGTCATTTTCTAAGTAACTACAAGTGGTAGTTCAATAAATGATTGGTATAAAGGTTGGTCTTGAGTAGCACATGACAGTTTGCATTGTTATAAGGCTTTTGTCTATGACCTCAGTTTCACGGTCTGATAAACATACTCAGTTTTTGTGCTTAGTTTAGTTTCTCAGTAACTATAAGTGGTTGGTCAATGATATATGGCATGGAGGTTGGTCTTAGGTAGTACATGACAGTCTGCCATATGGCTTTTGTCCTTGACCTCAATTTCACAGTCTAGTGAGCATGTTAAGGTTTTGTGGTAAGGTCATTTTCTCAGTAACTATATGTGGTAGGTCAATGTGGAAGGTCAATGTGGTAGGTCAATGATATTTGGTATAGGGGCTGGTCTTGGGTAGTGCATGACAGTCTGCTATATGGCTTTTGTCTGCGACATCGATTTCATTGTCCAGTGGTCATGTTAAGTTCCCCAGTATCTATTAATGTAAGGTCAGAATCAAAGTTGGTATGAGGGTTTGTCTTAGACATGTTGGATGGAACATGACAGCCTGCAATTTGGCTTAAGTGAACATGTTTGGTTTTTCAGTATCTATCAGTGGTAGGTCACTGATATTTGACATTTTGGTTTTGGGTGATACATAGCAGTCTGCTATATTGCTTTTGTCAGTTACTCTTATTTCACAGTCTAGAGAATATGTTTAGTTTTCTGATTTAGTGAATTTGAGTTTCTCATCAATTTTGCAACCAAATAGGAATGGGCAAGACATCAATTTGGGTCCACACTTGCTCCTGTTGTTTCTTTCATTACTTTAATAGGTTTTTCAACAATTTATTTTAATTAGCGTTGGGTCTCATCAGTGGTCAGCCGCTTTTGTTATTGAAGATTGACTTTATTGAATTCACAATACTTTTTGTTGGACCATTCACCTATTTATTGCACGCATTGACAGGTCATTTTAAAGATCTAATGCTTGACGCTGGCACATTATAACCAAAATATATGATAAAAGGGATGATTTTGATTTCACTATAACTAACTTCCCTTTTCTTGACGGCGACGTTCCACAAGCTCCATCATACGGGGTGTACATTTCTCAACTAGTACGATTCGCACGTGTTTGTTCTACTCTTGACGATTTTAATGAACGTAACCTTACTATCACAGTAAAACTTTTACAACAGGGTTACAGATTTCATAAGTTGTTGAATACCTTTAAGAAGTTTTATAACAGATATGAATATTTAATATCTAAATATGGAGTCACTCGCAAACAGCTTATCACGAAGGGCATTTTTAATCCCCGTTTTTACGGTAATGTTGTTAAAAATGCCAGAAACTAATTAAAAATCTAGAAAAGTTGGGACGTAACTTACATTCTTTGCGTATTAGGGGATATTGACAAGATACTCTGCTTGCATCCGTTAAATTAGCTTTGAGATCTAGTGACCTGAAAATTTTACATACACTGATACTGCTGATGTCTACTGAAATATATGATTCTTGAATAATTCCTGTGGGAAGTTTTGAGTTTGATTTTTCTTCCGTAGTTCGACAGTGTTCTACCAGCAGACTAGGCTCCTTTAGCTAGCCGGCAGATTAGCGGCGAGCGACCCTTGACCCATCTTTCAAAATTACGTATTGTCATATATTCTCTCCTTTTAAGATTGTGGTCATGGAGTTAGTAGTCTACCTGTATTAGGTTTTATTCGTATGTTTATTATACTATAGGGAAACGGGACAGATAAAGGGGAGGTTTGTGTACCCATAAACCGTTTTGACCCTACCGCTGGCTTTTGCTAGTGTCGGTACCAAGTCTGGCTGTCCCGAGTTCCTATCGTTGTTTATGTTTGTCTTTTGTCTTATTTGTGTTTTTCCTGTGTAGTTCCCTAGCAGATTGTGGCATGTAATTATAATTTTCAGCCATTGTAGGTGTTTCCTGTTGTCCCTTTTATTTCATTTGTAAAAAATATCAACATGTTTATCAGTTGATTTGAACGGAACAATTTGATTAATGTTTTGAAAAATCAGTATGTGCGAATTTCTATTCTCATCACGTACCTTTTGATGTTCAATTTCACTTCTTTTTTGAAATTCTTAGTGTTTTTAAATTTCAACTCATGTCGTAGAGATGGATTATTAATCATTCGATTAATTACTTGCTGTAGTTTATTCCTGATTTCTATACAGTTCAGTATTTGACTGAATTTTTTACTCATACAAGGTTTAAGTTGTAAGTCTACATTTTGGATAATCAGTTGATTTTGTAATTCACCTTTTTATTTGCTGTCGTCAATTATTGACCAGCTATTTATTTATAGTTCAATATATTTTTCTATAGCCATTTTCTATATGTAGATAGTGTGAGATGAAGAATCCATCTGATTAAGTACTTGTTGTTGTCGTTTGTGAAGTATTGTGATAGGACCCAGTAGTGAAAAATTCAGCAAATTACATCATTGAAAATAACGCAATAACGTAGACCATGGGCTGGACCCCGTGAACCCCCCCCCCCCCCCCCCCCACTTCCCAACCCCATCCATTTTTTCAGTCCGTATACATCCCCTCTTCAAAATAAAACATGTTAACACGAGCATAACCTGCACGTACTGGTGGAATAGGGCCCATTTTTAGACCCACCTACCGAAATTTTCTTTCAGTTGCTTCAAAATGTTAACCAAATGCTTCCTAGTTATAAAAACGATGCATGAAATTATTGCTTATTGTATAAGCTTTGCAAAGAACCCAAATTTATACAATTTCTTTGCCAAATACCTTCAATAGCGCAATTAAACGTACCCCTACCCCTATGAAATATTGAGGAAAATTTATATATTTTCATTGAAATTGCGTAAGTTTGATGGTCTAAAGAACCCGAAGTGCATCTTGATTCCCAATTCTGAACATTGTTTTTAGTTTTTCCATCTATTTTCTTGAATATAAAACATGTTAACATAATGTTAACATATTCTAAATGACCAAAGTTTTATTTTCAAATATACCAAATAAATGGATCTTTGAATATTTCCGATTTTGACTAAGTTTTTGCATTCTTTTGCTGCAGATATGCCAATTAATTGTTCTAAGCGATACATTAGTTGTCTGAAAACATTGTTAAGAAAAACGAGAAGTGTTTGATGTGACTCAAAAAACCGTATATCTTACCCCTACCCCAACAAATTTTCCTTCAAATTGTCAAATTTTTGTCTATGTTCGCAACAAATTAACTCAAACACGCAAAATGTGTGTTGGATATGACAATGTTGCATGAATTACATCATGATTTGGTAATTGAACAGCCACTTGTTGATTTAAACTTAACATTGTGCCTGAAATTGATGAAAAATATGATTTTTCAATATTTCAGATTTGGCAAAAGTTCACTGTTAACCCGTTATATATGGCAAATCTGGATGATATATCTGCAGATATGCCAATTAATTGTTCTTAGCAATACATGAGTTGTCTTAAAACAGTGTTTAGAATATCAAGGTTAATGTGACTATGAATACAAAGAATCTTACCTCTACCCAAACAAATTTTCCCTAAAATTGTAAAATTTTTGTCTAAGTTCCCATAGAAATAACTACAACACGCAAAATGTGTGTTATATATGACAATGTTGCATGAATTGCATCATGATTCGGTATTTTAAAAGCCATTGGTTGACTTAAACTCAATATTTGGCCCAAACTGATGAAAAATGGGAATTTTCAACATTTCCGATTTCTGCGAAGTTCATTGTTAAATCGTAATATATGTCCAATCTGGAGGATTCATCTGCAACTATGCCACTTAATTATTCTAAGTGAAACATTAGTTGTCTTAAAACACTGTTTAGAAAAACAAGGAGTGTTTAATGTGACTCTAGATACCGAAAAACCTACCCCTACCCCAACAAATTTTCCCTTTGATAGTCATTTTTAAACTATATTCGCATAAAAATAACCAAAACACATAAAATCTGCATTGAATAGAACAATGTTGCATAATTTCTATTAAGATTTTTCATTTTATGTCCCACTTGTCAGTTTAAACTCAATATTGTGTACAGAACTGATGAAAAATGGAAATTTTCAGCATTTCGGATTTGTCCAAAATTCACTTTTAAATAGTTATATGTGGCAAATCTGGAGGATTTATATGCATATATGCCAATTCATTGTTCAAACCGATATACAGTTGGTTGAACGCTCAACGTTACAACATGAACGGAATGCGAACGGAGTGTACACGCGAGTGGAGCGAACGGAAAACGGAATGAATTACACGCTTCAAACGAATCGTTGCATTCATACACGTTTCAAACGATTCGTTGCACTCACACACGCTTCATACGATTAGTTGCATACATACACGCTATACACGGAACATCTACACCAAATGAACGAAATAAATCATTTCAATCGTGTATTTCGCTCATATCGTGTGTATACACGATATGAATGAAATACACGCAAGAATGTTGATTTGATTGGCTAATGTGAGAATTGATAAAAATTGCAAATTTGTTGAAAAAACGAAACTTATAATAATTAATCTAAACTCTTTGAATGACGGTAAATTTCATAAAATTATTTTAATTAAATTCTGAATAGATATTAGTTCTGTTTAACACAAAAAAAAGTTCCTTCGGAGATTTTTCAAAGTCAAACCGTTGCGTTCTGTCATACAACTGGCATTTTGGCCTGAGAAACGGGACCCGAATGGATTCAGCCGGGGGATTCAGTGGCAGCAAACAACACGAAACTAGGACAATGTTCAAATTTGTATTTGATAAATGGCGACTACAGCGTTACATTTCAATAAAGAGTTGAACAAAGAACATCTCAAGGACCGATATAATTTTTTTGGGGTTGATCATGCAAGAAGATGATCGATTTATCAGTACACAAAAACATGACTTGCTTATGAAACAAACCTGTAGTACTTAGATTCATTTGCATTGCTTTGTTTAACACTTTGTTTGTGCTATGTTTCAAAAGATTTTAGCACTATATATTTTCGGAAAGGTTGCATTTATCATCAGTAGCAACAGTGTAATAGTACCCTGTACATGCTATAAGGGTATAGGGGTCAACATATTTGAAAGGTAAAAAAATTTCAACAATGTGCCCAACCATAAAGTGAACACACACCGGTTGTAAATGCATCAAAAAGGATTTTCCATAACCCTTTCTATTAATTTCCCCCCTTAGTTGTTTAGGCCACTGTTTTTTTTTTAATTTTTGGTTTTACGAACTTTTTCCTAAATGTTGGTGGGTTAGAGGAAGGACAAACTGAATAAAAAATAAAATTCTAGAAAAAATGAGGTCGGGCAAAAAAACTGTAATTTTGGATTAAGATAATAGAAATTTTATTGAATAATATACCAATATTATTTGTATGGAAGGAAAAAAATTCAAAAAGCAAATTTTTTTATCCAAATTTGGGCCTAGATTTTTAAGGTAGGAGGGTTCGTAAAACTAGAAAATGAAAAAAATCAACGTCCTGACAGAAAAAAGAAATATTCGGCTGTCTTGCCTAAAAGCAGAGCAGTCCCTTTTCTCACATTTGAACACCTGCATAATGTGATAATGATATTCTGGTTCTGACAGGATGAATAAATTGTCATATTGAGTCCATATTCCACGTATGTTGAATAAAGCCCTGTGTTAATTCCCGCAAAGTCTATCAGAATGCAATTCTCGGTGTTTATCACTTATCATTATAGAAAAAGATTACACCACTTTACCCGGATTTTACCATAATTTATCCACTCTCCATTGTTAGATTTGAAAATTTTAAAAAGCAATTAAAATTTAAATATCTCTATCATTGAATGTATGTACACTTATGTTTAGGTAGATCATGTCTCTTCCTTTTTGATAGTATGAAAATAAATTCATGGTGAATGTCTTTTCTTTAAATTCCTCATGGTACATTAAATAACGAATTTTGTTTTTTTTTTTGGCTATTCATCATAAGTAAATACAACTAGGTTACTGACAAAGTCAGAAAGGGGCCCATCCCTCCTCCTTTTGTGTCCAAAAAACCTGTTTGCCGAATTTAATATGCACATTTATAAATAACAAAATACCTCAGTTTCTGTAAATGTGGTTTATGCATATGACCATTTTGACCAATTATGTCTCAGTCTCTTCAGTGCAAATCATATCAAAACATTTGGAAGACCATTAACCAAATGTTTTCCTACTACCTTTGATTTAGTTTAATACTGTGCATAAAACTTATCAAATGTGTGAAGGCGTTTTCAAGTTATCATACAAGATAGAGCTATTTTGTGAGGGGCTATAAAACAGTCATTTAAATTGATGAGAGGGGTATATCTTGATATTGTAATTTTGTAGTTAATTGAAATCATGTAATTGTTGATGGTTTGTTGCTGTATGCAGAGACACGTCTCTGCTGTTTGGTTATATTCCTTTAATTGAAATCCATTGTCTTGTATGTATTAATAATGGTTAATGAAACCCGAAGAATTTGAGACGGAAAGGGTTTGAAATATTCGATTTCAATGTAATATAAGTTCTTTGAATCCAAACGGACCAAAGGGAGGGTAAATCCATTTTGATTAGTGGCGGATACAGACTGTCTGCTGGGGGGGTAGGGGGGTTGGAACCAGATTAAAAAGAAAAACACCCAGGAATTTTAAATATTTNCTAAGGCGGATAGAGACACCCTTGGTCTCCTCCTGGATCTGGCACTGATGAGGCAAAGCTACCTAATATATATCCCCGCTCCCCCATTTGATTCCAGAAATAAAAAAGTAAACAACAAAAATCAAGTCAAATCAAGTTTTAAAATAGCCGGTGCACAATGGCAAAGTTTCACAGAATTTCTCTCAGTGGAACTGGAGGAGTTTTTGTCACATAATGCGTGTACCCCTATGGAGGGCTCCAAATTTGATTCCAGAAATCAAAATAATAAAAAAAAACAAAAACAAAAACAAAAATCAGATCAAATCAAATTTCAAAATAGCTGGTGCAGCACAATGGCATTATGTACTGAATTGTCTGTGAAAGTTTCAGTGAGTTCAAACAGTGTTCTAGGTGTTGTCGCCACAAAGTATGTACATGTACATGTAACCCTATGGCAATTTTTCAAAATATGTAAAATTTTAATTTTGTATTGGATTTTGAATTTCACTTTCCTGTTATCATATTTAGTTAAAGTAGTATGTTGACCAATTTTTATTTCCTTAGTTTGTGTCCAGCTAATTACTGGATCAAGCTAATTCAAAATGGATGAGGACACAGTAAAGAGGTTGATACAGTAATTAAATGGACATATTTAAGAGCTTGATCCAGTAATTAGCTGCACACAAACTAAGGAAATAAAAATTAGAACTTTATAACGTTAACTCTTATATTGGAAATAGTAAGAGGTACATGTATGGTGAATAAAAGGATATGGAGTAAATGCACATGAGACAGAGTCTCTACAAATGTATGGTAAAAAACAAGCAAAGGAACAATGTCAAATTGGTCAACATACTACTTTAACTAAATATGATAACAGGAAAGTGAAATTCAAAATCCAATACAAAATTAAAATTTTACATATTTTGAAAAATTGCAACTTTGGTCCCTTTGATCCCCTATAGCTCGTAAACGGTAAGGGCTACACAAATTCAATCAACATACTACCGAAAGCTTATAATTACAACAAGAGGAATCTACAGAAAAAAATCCCCTTGAAATCCAAAGAAAAATTTAAATTTTCAAAAATTACTATTATACACTCTTTCAACCCTTATAGCTCGGAAACATTAAGAGCTACATGTATACCAAATCCATACATACATTTGAAAGCGTTCAACAACAAAAAAACCCCACCGAAATCAGATTAAAAATAAAAATTTTACATATTTTGAAAAATTGCTATTTTGGCCCCTCATAACTCAAAGAGGAAACGACATATAAAAAATCTGATGGTTCAGCATTATGTTTTAAGGAATCCATTGCAAATAAAGGGCTACGCCAAGCGCAGCATGATACGACCGCAGCATGTCGGTCACTGAAATTTCAACAAAAGTAGTTTAAAGTGAATGTGGACACAGTAAAGAGCTTGACACAATAATTAGATGGACACAAAAAGAAGCTAGACACAGTTATTAGCTAGAAACCAAATAGGGAAAAAAACCCCTTTGATTACTTACTGATAAAAAACCGTAAGAGCTATGCAAAATANATTCACATATAAAATAACAAGCCTCTTGCAATTGTAATTAAAGAGCTAAAAGCAAAATCTAGATTTTGACCTTTTGACCTCTGTGACCTTGACCTTTGATCTGACCTTAATGGAATTTGCATAATGGTGTTCAGCTTTATATGATCAATATACAGGCTAACTATGAATGTCCTATCACATCTTGTTTAAAAGTTATGAGCCAGGTTAAAATTGCGGACAGACAGACAGACATACAGACAGACAGACAGAACGAAAACAATATGCCCCCAATCTATGCTTAAAAGCCATTTGAATTGTTCAAATGTGATCAAGTTTTGCCTGTATTTCTTAACTGTTGCCGAAAATTGACCGGACTATTGGACCTTCGGA
>MJUU01001214.1:74114-84695 GCA_002080025.1 Modiolus philippinarum
AAACACAGTTGAAGCTAAGTCTATAAAAATGACCAAAACAAAATTCAATGTTTTGAAAATTGAACATCATAATATCCTTTCGAATGAGTTTTATAATTCGGGAAGCAAAAACTTGATGAATTTTAGCCTTAAAAAGGTATGAAGTCGACGGTTTATACTAACTTTTTAAAAATGTCAAAATTTAAGTGTTTTGAAAATTTTACATCATTATATCCTTGCGAAGAAGTTTGATATGTTGCGAAATACAAAAATCATCAAATTTAGCATAGAGAAGGTATGAAAAGTAAGATTTTGAAACACAGTCGAAGGTAGGTCTATGAAAATGACAAACAAAATTCAATGTTTTGAAAATTAAACATCATAATATCCTTTCGAAGGAATTTTATAATTCGGAAAGCAAAAACTTGATGAATTTTAGCATTAAAAAGATGTGAAAAGTAAAATTTTTAATCGACGGTTTATACTAACTCTTTACAAATGTCAAAAAAGTTAAGTGTTTTGAAAATTTTACTTCATTTTATACTTGAGAAGAAGTTTGATATGTTGCGAAATACAAAAATCATCAAATTTAGCATAGAAAAGGTATGAAAAATAAGATTTTAAACACAGTTGAAGCTAAGTCTATAAAAATGACCAAAACAAAATTCAATGTTTTGAAAATTGAACATCATAATATCCTTTCGAATGAGTTTTATAATTCGGGAAGCAAAAACTTGATGAATTTTAGCCTTAAAAAGGTATGAAGTCGACGGTTTATACTAACTTTTTAAAAATGTCAAAATGTAAGTGTTTTGAAAATTTTACATCATTATATCCTTGCGAAGAAGTTTGATATGTTGCGAAATACGAAAATCATCAAATTTAGCATAGAGAAGGTATGAAAAGTAAGATTTTGAAACACAGTCGAAGGTAAGTCTATGAAAATGACAAACAAAATTCAATGTTTTGAAAATTAAACATCATAATATCCTTTCGAAGGAATTTTATAATTCGGGAAGCAAAAACTTAATAAATTTTAGCTTTAAAAAGATGTGAAAAGTAAAATTTTTAGTCGACGGTTTATACTAACTCTTTACAAATGTCAAAAAGGTTAAGTGTTTTGAAAATTTTACTTTATTTTATCCTTGCGGAGACGTTTGATATATTGTGAAATAAAAAAAAAATCTTCAAATTTAGCATAGAAAAGGTATGAAAAGAAAAATTTTGAAACAGCGGTTTAAGCTTAGTCTATAAAAATGACCAAAAAAAATTCAGTGTTTTGAAATTTAAACACCATAATATTCTTTCGAAGGAGTTTATAATTCGCGAAGCAAAAACTTGATGAATTTTAGCATTCCGTCGCAAACCCCTAGTTTCCGTTCAATTTCAGTCGAAAACTAGGGTTTTCGCCGAAAACTATGTATACCGATCGGAAACCCATGGTTAACGTGCGGTATACCTAGTATTTCGCACGAAATCCCCTAGTTTCCGTTCGAAATACTAGGTATACCGCATTTTTGTTATTATCGCGTGCCATAAAGGACATCATGTGACAAAACCAATTTTTCATTACCAGTGTATGAATAATTGCCCTTTCAAATGGCAGTCAGTTTAGTTTCATTCCGTTGGTCCTGTAAAACGAACTATAACAAAAACCTACATTTTTTTTTACAAAGTCCGTGTCAAAATTTTATTCAATTGGCAAATTCGATGGATGGATCTTTCATCTAAAAGTATGAAAATGCATTTGAATTCATTTTATCATGATAGTATACATAAGAAATGATTTGTTTAATATTTTTTGGAGAAGTTTTAATGCATTCGCAAAACTGATACGCTGAATGAAATAAATTCACATAAAAGTGGGAAAACCTCTATTTAGACTGAATATAGTTTGGAGTTGAGCATTGGCTGTCCGTGTGAATCTCAGGAACTTTTTTGTCATTGCACTTCTGTCTTTGATTGGCAAGTTTGCTGTGAACAATATAGGTCCGTGCTGTAAAATATTTTATGTTTTAAATTGACCAAACAATGCATATTCCCTATACCATGCAGACTCGACCACCCCTGTAACAAGCATTATTGATTTTATTGCAGTTATTTTTTGGGGGAGGGGGTCGCATCTATTGTTTAGACTATAATAATGACCTCATCGATTCGCACTTGGCCGATAGTCTTAAACCTATGGAAATTTTACGTTTAATCTCCAGACTGAACGAATTTTTGGTATTAACAAAATATATTTGCAAAAATAAGTGTGGATATTTCAGCGGAGTTCTGAAATTTTGTGTCATATTGAACTCATGTTAGACTTTATTTTCATGTTAAGACTCGAAATATTTTAATTCTTCGGATAATATATACATTGCCGAAATATTTGAATTCTTCTAATGAAACATATACCGGTACCGCCGAGATATTTGAATTTTTTGGATGAAACATATTTTGCTAAAATATTTGAAATCTTTGGATGAAACATAAATTGCGGAAATACTTGAATTCTTCTGATAAGACCTATATTGCCGTAATATTTGATTCTTTTAAGATGAAACATATACTACAAAATTCAGTTTCATATAAAAATTAACATTACATTATGCGAATTCTTCGGATGAGACATCGTTTTAATTCTACATTCAGATGCATATATTATTGAATTAAATATGTGAATTTTTGGGGATGAGACCTCAATCGTTTTAAAACTAACATTTTTATTCCCTTTTTAGGTAGCTTTATTTTCAAGAATGAATATTAACAATATAGTTTAAGAATTTTGGTATTTAATAAATACTTGTATTTTAAATACGTGCTCAAACAGTTTAATTTGAATTGTTAGATATTGACCTGATATGATTTGAGTAATTATACAATATAATATAATACACACTGACCGGCTGTTAATTAAGCTGTTATTCGGACTGATCAATTTTGACCGATCTACTTTGAACGGTATGTTCCAACAGAATTTAAAAATTAAGTAAAAACCGTGTTTTGAAGGAACAAAAAAAAATAAGTTCCTATATCCACTGAGACATTTTCTATCTTTTGATATGTTTCTTTTATTCATAAATAAACGGGAAAGTGTCATAAGTGCACTGTCCGAGAGGACAATATTTCATGATCAACATGCGTTTTATTCTGTCCCCAGACTTTATCAAATTGGTAACAATTGTAAAGGCGAACAGTATTTCTTAGCGGAGACTATTTCATGTTACATATTCTGAAGTCCTGTCACGTTGTTGTTTAGTCGTTCCCCCTGTTTGCACTGGCATGTACATAATATTACATCTATAATGGGTTGATGTTCACTTACATTCGAAAGCTTAAAAAATGGTATTCTGTCAAATAAGTAGAACACTTCCTTGAGGCCAGGCATCATAGTAATTTTGTTCAGGGTAGTTTTTATTCACTTTGGGTTAGTTTTGAGTAAATTTATAGACTTTTACCTGGAACGGATGAATGTACCATTGTTGTAAATGCACAAGTGGACATGTGAAAGTTGAAAACTTACTTACTTGTTCTGTCTCTTGAGTTACCAGTATGTATACACGGTCCTTACTGAATCGATTTTTTTAAATGAAAAATTGTAAATCCATGCATCATGTAACTTTTTTGAATTTTATACCAAAGTCAGTCGTTACTCGTGATAAACACAATTTACAGGATGACCATTCACATATTGATTTTTGTCCTTCTGAAGGATCAAGCTTTCACATATTTTAATTCTACACAATCGTTGCTGTTAAACACTCAATATTGTAGGGGCATAAAATAAAATTTAAAAAATGGGTCTTAAACTTCAGCATGAAAATAGTGCTTATTTTATACAAATTACAGTTTATTCAGTTTTTTACTTGTATTCTAAGTAAAATACCTTGTTTCACTTATTTATGTTTCAATTAACTTGTAAAATTATATAAAAAATATGGGATTTTAGAAAACGGTACTGTTAATCTCGAAAATTACATAAACGTTACATGATTTTTGAATTAAAAAAATATATTATATTTCATTTTCATTTACAATTGTTTGGATATTAAAAAATTAAAAACTTTTTATACAGTATTTAAAGAGGGTGCATACGCCCTATCTACCGTGGGACACAACATAGTGTCTGGGAATTTTGTTTTGAATTTCAGATGATGAAAAAGTTAGATGAATAATCTATGGATTAATACAATAATTTGAGTAAAAATAATTTAAGTAATGCTATGGGACGCCAAACTTGGTGTATAAGAAAATGTAAACTGATAAGTGATTTGGATACTGCCTTCCCGCAATTAAAATAGCTAAAAACATATGGGCAGGTCCGTAACAAACTGTGAAATTTTACATTTTCATGGATGCTAATATTGAAACATCGCTTAATGTATTTTTTTCTATCAGATTGAAAAGCAGATAATTCTTGTTTTAGATCGTCTTTTCACTTATATCTCAATTGGATTTTTTTCAAATCTAAACAATTTTTAATTTTCTTTACCATGTAAAACGTTTAATTATTTATTTTTCCTACACCATGAGAAATATTTTAACCATGAAAACTGTGTTGTTCTATTAAATCAGTACATTACAGAAAATTACAATTTTGCCATATCTATGAATAAAAGTATATTGGTATCCACTATAAGGACAACTTCTACACATGTTCTACCTGCGACAACACAGTTAATTTAACCACATAATGGCAATGGTCTAAAATCGACTATGACAGTTTAGTACAGTGCATGTCAGTACATGTAAATTCTATAACGTCTATCATTACCTGTAACAGTACATGACAGTCCATATTAGGCACAATAAGTACTGTCACAATAAAGGACAATTCATCACAAGCATGACAGTCTTTAACGGTTAAAAAAGTACTGTCACAAGCGGGGACAGTTATTTACAATACAGGTAAATACTGTGACTAACTGTCATTTACTGTTACAGTGTCTAACAGTTTGTCACAGTCATGGGTATGTCTACAAAGTACGTTACAGTACTTTTCTAGTCTTCAGAGTTGTTTATAGGACGTTTCAATTTAATGACAGTTAGAAAAAGACTGTCCCTGGTATGGACAGTATTTTTTTCTGTTCATAGTGTTGTCGAAAGACATTGGATTCTCTCTGCTATACGCACAGCTGGTCTGCACGAGCACCTATGCATCATGTACTGCGTTACAACCCTAGATTAAACCTACGAGGAGGTATCACCCGGTTACCGAAAACTATATTTTTATATAGCCTAGGTAGCCGCGTGGTCTAGGGCGCTGGACGTAGTGCAGGCGGTGTTGCTATATATGCCACAACAGTGATGGTTCGAATCCCGGAGAGGGAACTACAAATGTGGAGATCTAACAATGTTGGGCTGATTTTCAGACGTATATACAAATAATTCATCGAGCCCAGTATAATGTCTCACGATATTATCCATTGGACAGGTATAGTATGAAGAGTTGACACATACTTCAGGCAACTATATATATATATATATATATATATATATATATGATAGGTGTATCTTATTGATCGATGAAACAGGAATGGTTTGGAATTTATATGTAACTTACCGAGAGAGAAACTAATAATTAAAAGCATCTATCCAAAAAGGTTTATGGCATCCAAAACCTTATTAGCAAAATTTATTGGTAGAAACGAACAGTGTTCTTTTACATTTGTATGTTCTTTAACAGGTTGGAATAATCTGTGTTGACCAATATCAAGGATAATTGCGTCTAATTTGTATAAAATGAGGATGGGTCAGTAACGGAATTTTCTAGAGATTCTTTATACAGTGCATTCAATTTAGTTAGTGGCAACGAGTTTAGCTTTTTGCGAATGTGATGCAGGCCTAGAGGTTTGCAAACAAAAGGAAGTAGACCTTTTATTGATACATTATGAAGACTTGGCGATGTATAATGCCGATGGACATGACTTGGTTCACGTCTAGGATTGTTGTCGAAAACACATTTCTATTGTTGCATTTAGGGCTAGATAGATAACCTATACTATCAATTTTGGTATTGCAGTTCCTAATTTACGTATCCAGTATTCTTCTTTTTGTCTACTTAGAGGTGTACTAAGTGTTAGGATTATTACTAGGGTGGTGATTTTTTCCTAGAATGCGAACTTTTATAGAGAGAATAAAATGATCGGTTTGGTTAAAATGTTGGTAAACGGTAGGGAAATTGTATTGTGTTGATCCCTGATCTATGTCCATTCATGCGTTCGATAAATCTCCCTTTTGTTTCTCCTACATAAATAAGGCCACATAAATTGCATTCCATACCGTACACAAGATATTTAAAAGCGCAATTAAGATCGTCATAGCTTCAGTAGAGTCATTACCAATACACCAGTTAGTGCGAAACTTTTCCTTTTATACAATAACTTGGTGAAAATACCATGAAAATGACAAAAAAGATATAAAAAAAATCACTTTTAAATATTCATTTTAGTCATTACAAATACACCAGTCAGTGCAATATTTCCTTTTACACATTATTTTGATAAAAAAAAACCATGATAATGTAAAAAATTAATAAAAAATCACTTAGAAATCTTCATTTTAGTAATTACAAATATACCGGTCAGTGTGAAACTTTCCTTTTACACACTATTTTGATCTAAATTTCAATAAATAAAAAAAATTAACAAAAAATCGCTTGTAAATAATCATTTTAGTCATTGCAAATACACCGGCCAGTGCTAAAACTTTGCCTTCACACAATATTTTGTTTATAATTCCATTCAAATGAAAGTAAATCTTCATCACAGTCATTATGAATACACCGGTCAATGCCAAACTTTCCTTTTACACAATATTTTGTTGAAAATTCCATGAAAATGAAAACAATTGATACAATAAATCGCTTGAAAATCATCATTTTAGTCATTACAAATACACTGGTCAGTGCGAAACTTTGCTTTCACACAATTTTTTTTAAAATTCCAGAAAAAACGAAAAATTTCAATAAAAGATCACTTGTAAATCTTCATTATAGTCATTACCAATACACCGGTCAGTGGAAAACTTTCCTTTTACACAATATTTTGATGAACATTCCATATAAATAAAAAAATGATAAAAAATCACTTGTAAATCTCCATTTCAGTCATCAAAATACACAGGCCAGTGCAAAACTTTCCTTTTACACTTTATTTTGATGAAAATTAAATGAAAATTAAACAAAAAATGACCAAAAATGATAATTTAGAAAAACAAAGACAAAGATATCAAGACGTCACAAATCATGGAAATAAAACCAGACCTGTAATTTCCCTGAAAATCTGGAGTAGCATTAAGTGCTCCGTAAGAATAGTCGCATTTTTAACCTCTAATCAAACGACTACCTTCACACCATCAGCAAGGCTAACAATGTTTTTGAATATCTGTTTAGTTGCCGATTTGTTAATATAATTTGTAACCCCGAAAACACAATTATAAATCACTATAAACTCACCTTAAAGCCTAAAGCCGTTCCAATGCAGAATTTATAAGGCGTTTTTCAATATCTATACTTTTTTAATAGTGATAAACACAAAGCGGTAGGACTAAGATAACTAACGAGGAGAAAACTAAAATTACACAATTAGATATAGAGGACGACACGAAAAAACTAATTAAAAGCACCGACATTGAGAACTCTCTGAAAAACCGGAACTTACATAAGGTACCGTAAAAGGGTATGCATATCCTGCTCTGCCTTCAGTACCCGTTACGTTATCAGTGAGTCAAAACTGGAAATGGCAAATCGATGAGAAAATCAATCTGAAAACGACTGTTTTAATTTGGACATCTACACGTCATATTTTGTATGATGTAATGGCGCTGACCATACATCTTCTGAGGGATAAAAATGACAAAGTCTTAACAAATTCAAGCGAAAAACAGAAAAACAGTTAAGGACAACGCTTTTCATTACGGATATATTCAAAGATTTGTACAAGTTTAGAATTACTTTTTTGAGAAGGGATCGATGAACAATGTTCATTATTACCTTTTTGTTCATTTCTAGAAAATGGAAAAATTGTCAGATGTATGAAACCAAAATGCAGATAGAATTGAAACCGGCTACCCTCTAACTCTTCATCGAAATGTACAGACAGGTAATGTATCTTAATTCATCTTCAACAATTCTGAAAACACGTTTGTACCAACTTCGAGAAAATAATTATATTAAATTTCTAAGGACGATCAATTTCATTTTATGATTCCAATATTCCACAGTTGAATTCCAATGATTGATTTGCAACACACACATACACAGACGCACACACACACACACACAATGGCAGAAATAAGAAGAATTTTAATTTCAGCCTTTCTCGGGCCTTCGTAAAAGACAATGAAACATATAAAGATACGAAAAATAAACAATACCTTCTTTTTCCTAATATTTAAACTAGGCAATTCTAAACGTATTCAAGAAAAGTCTCACAAAATATGAAGGATATTCTCGTTGGAGCCAAACAACAATCTCCCATAAAAATGAACGATATACTAAATTTTCCAACAGGCATTGTCTTCTGTGCAAATTAAGTTACACTAACAAATCTTTAAGAACACAGCCACCAGCGATACATACTAAATCCTTACACTATGAACAGAAAAAAGTACTGTCTATACCAGGAACAGTGATTTTTTCACTGTCATTCACTGTTCTCTGCTGTGGTAGTACTGTGAAATATCTATTAAGTACTGTCAAGAACTGTGCCAATCGGGTACAGTCATTGACAGTAATACCCAAGTACTGTGATTAACTGTCCAGTACTATAACAGTAACACACAGTAAATGGCAGTATTTACGACTACTGTCATGCACTGTCCCGGATTGTTACAGTTCATGTCAGTTAATTACAGTTTCACTTGTACTGTCCTGCACTGTGGTTAATTGTGACAGGCAGTCACAGTCGATCACAGTATTACCGTATTTGTGCTAGATTCATGTACATGTATTTATATAGACTCTCTTTTTCTGAATCCAAAACTAATAGTTAAAAATAACAAATAGAAATATTAATACGTAAGTTTCAGCTTTTAATTTGATTATTTCCACAATTTTTTTATGAAAAATACAAATTGTCAAACAATCAATTATTTCCTGTATAAAATAAAAAGCCCGTGCAAATTTACTGAAAAGAAAATAATGTCTTCAATGAAATACCAACTTTTATTTATACTGGATTATTTAATTAAAAGTAAAGCAGAATTATACCAAAAACTATATAACAGAAATAAATAATGAATCAAAGATTTTAAATATCCCGGCAGGGGTATAAAATTAAAGTCAACATTAAGTTGGAAGTTGGTACTAAAAGAAGCAATTAAAAAAAATTGACCACATTCTCAGCTTATTCAGACGAAATTATACAAATATTTTATTTCACCGAAACATAAATTATTGCAGCCACATGTGGACAATTTCATTGTCACACCTTATTACACAGGTGACATTGTTTATTGGCAAAATAACATGACACAGGGGGTGTACATGTTACTCGGGTGTGTTAATTGAAAAAAATAGATAACGTCTATTGAAAGTATTAAATTCAACAAAACTATATCATTTCAATTTTGGGCCTGGGATTTTTACCCGAGCCATGAATTTTTTTTTTATTTTTCCCGCTGTACACTATGCCAGGCTTTTTTTTGATGGACAAAGTCAGAGCCAGAATATTGTTTTTTTTTTTGTTTTGTTTTGTTTTGTCTTTAAACTAAATCTACATGTATAATGATTCACAAACAGACTGAAAAATGATGAAATAAAAGGGGTGTCTAGTAAGTATTTGATTGATAGTGGTCGTTATTGAAATGTAAGTATGAGGCAAAATAACCGGAACTCTCCTGTAGTGTAGCATGAATTTGCTATAAAATGTTCTACAGGAAGGTATTAAAAACAAACAATTATAAATTGAATATCCAGTCTAAGAGTTAAAAGGGGGGCGTACCATTACTGGCTGCAGTGAACCCCAAACACTGTCTTTATTAACTCTATTTAACTCATTTGGACGATTATGAAAAAGTGTCGCTTGATAGGTAATACATTCTTCAGAAAAACAAAATATGGTTTAATTTCTCCTATATATGTGCATGGAATAAATTTTCTGAGGTTAAGATAACTCCTGCTATTAGTCATGTTATTTTTCTGTATATTGTCTGCAATTGTCTAAGTGCAAGTTTGCAATGCTTTGACTAAAATATAATAAGTAAAGATTTAAATGCATCTCTTTTAGACTAAAAAGGGAGATAATTCAATATTGGTTCATATTTACACGAGTAAAAATTGAAACTTCCAGAGGGCAGTAATAATATTATTTACACAAACTATTTATCATAGAAAATTTTAACACGCTTGTAATTGATTAACTATCTGCAAGGCTGGACTACAGTGAGAGTATGTGAAGACGATGTATTGGATCTCAGTGGCGTTCTAAGTACCATGATATAAAACTCGGTGTGATTGTTTCTCTCCTACGTTCACCATTGTTGATGACACAAAATAGAAATACCACTCTTACGAGTGTTTCACATGTTAGTTTATATCAAGTATTGTGTACCATTAAAACAAGAAACCCTCGAGATCTTGTCATCACACACTTGAAGAAAGAGAAATGATCT
>MJUU01001217.1:9593-36592 GCA_002080025.1 Modiolus philippinarum
GTGTCAGTATCCCAAATGAAAGTGGACATTTTCAGCTAGATTCACGTCTTCCCGGATTTGACTACCGACTTTGACATTTTCCCGGATTGAATCACTCACAGTGTGACGGGTGCTGTTAACAGAGCAGGACATGCTTACCCTTCCGGACCACCTGATGTTGCTCTCGGTTTATATGGGAGTTCACACTGTGAGTGCTTTAGTTTTTTGTGTTGTCTTGTTATATTTTAGTTTTGTCTTCGTTATTATGTTTGTTGTACCGATCTGTCCTTGTCTATGTTTAAATACTGGATGATTACAAAAGCTTTTCAAAATTTAACTTGGTACTGTTTGAGGGTTAGAGAAGTAACACGTACCTTGATTTGTAATTGGTTTTGTCTCGGGGTTAGCAAAAGACATTAACCAATCAACTACCTAACAGATCTTTCAAAAATATATATGCCTCACTTACCGTGTGACGGGTGCTGTTAACAGAGCAGGACATTCTTACCCTTCCGGAGCACATGATGTCACTCTCAGTTTCACTGGAGTTCACACTGTGAGTGCCTTTGTTCTGAATGTTGTGGTTTCTGGTTCTGTGCTTTGTGTCTGTCTGGCGTCATTGTTTTTGTGTCGAACGTCATTGTTTTCTGTGTTCTCGTTTTTGCCCTGTCTTTGGACTTCGATTTTTGTGAATATCACCCCTTTGTTCCTTCGGTATTCTACTGCCGTTGTTTCAACAATTTTTGCATTTTGGGGGAAAAGGTGGTTTTTAGGGAAAATGAAATTCAGAATTCCAAAAAGTTTCATTTTTTCAGAATTTTGACTTTGTGATAAGAGAAACAATGTGTACAAATTTTAAGTTGTTCCAACAAGTATTTGAAGAGATATTTGCTGTTGAATTTTAAGGTACATAGAAATACACGTTAGTGGTGCTTTTCTTTTGTTGTTGAGTATATTTTATAGTATGTTTGAAAACGAGTCATTCAGGTCATTTCAGTGGTTTAAATAAAATTCATGTTCATGTTTGTAAATGCTTCAATTTATGAACGCATGGATAGGACATTAATAGTACTGTTAAAAAAGCGAGGTTTACACTTTGCATGTAGATTAAATTAGCTGCAACAGCTAAACTTTGGCTAAAAGTTTAGAAGTCAAGCCATGTGATCATTTAAGGCTCCTGGCCGGCTCTACCAAAATATAAAGTCTACTATGCATAATTTATGCTCCTGTAATTCGACTCTTTATTTTCGTTTTATTTTACAGAGGAGCATGCTTTCTACTGAATGTTTTCTAGTCATTATATTTAAGGCATCAATCAAACCGACCACACAAATACCACGTTGTTTATGAAAATTAAAGTGTGCAGTATTTATAATCAAAGATATTTAATTAAAAACTTTTGCAGCAATAATTTTTTCCTGGAAAATGGAAACAATCGAGAAAAATAGAATTATTTCACGCACTATGCGATTTGTTTTGAATTATCAATAATCTATTATATTATGCTATTAGATTTTTAATTTTGATTTTTTTTCCATGTTTGTAATAATTTCAGGAAATATTTGTTCCTGTGCTGGGAACCGAGATCGAACAGGTCATCCGAAGAGATGTGATGCATACGTTTTGTGTACAGAGGCAAATAGTATATTTTACCCTACAGGTGTAGCTTGTCCTGAGGGAATGTGTAGAAACAGCATTACTGGGATTTGTTCAAACAACTGTTCTGATGTGGTATGCAAACAGCAGGTTCCGTCAGGTGAACAACTAATTTATGACTAAACGCCTAACCAATTTTACCATACTGTTTCCATACACAACAAAACTTTCATCAAAGAATACAGTCTGTAAGTCTCGATAATTTTAAAACCTTAGGGAACGTAGATTGTATCAGGAAGTGGCATAATGTACAGAAGTATATTACTCAAAATAAAATAATGACTTTCGTGATAATTAAACGTCTTGCTTTACCGTGAAACATTTTCAAACTGCAATTTTATCGTGAAAAATGGGTTAAGTATTTCGAGAAGTAGAGTGAACATACAAAAACAATAACCCAAAGGGAAGATAAAAAACAAATGAGCCAAGGAACATATATAAACTACGAGATTAATTGTTAATGGGCTTTCGACAAAGTTTATATATGCATCCAATTTAACTTAGAAATGTATTCCTAATTAGAAATTAAAAGTTAGGTTTAAACAAGGTAAAACTTTATAAGAACCATTTATTCTTCACAAGAGCATTATGCTTAATCGTACCATAAGTCTTAAATGATTACATAAATTGCAAATGATTTAACAGTTGGGAATTGAATCTGATTGTCTGAAGAGTTGTTGTAAGGGTTGTCTTAGTAAAAATTGCCAGAAACTGTATCCAAGAACAAGCCTAAAATTACAAGATCAATCAATCACGAGTATTTTTATTTCGAAATGCTGAAATATTACTTGACCGTAAACAGGAATGCAACAAGCTCTATGAAATTTTCTTTATTATCCTAGCATCTGTAATATGTTTTCTTATTTATTCTCCAGAGGAAATTATTTACGCGTGGTGGAGATCTCGAGTGGCGGTACTATTTGTTACCGTTACCCTTTCTTTTTATATTTGTTTATTTCAACATTATCATGTGATTGTTTCACATTGCAATACATGACATATTTTATTTTATATTAATTATGTCTTCTTCGTTATAATTACAGATTTCTGTGCACCTCTTACGTCTCCACCTTCGTCGTCAATTTGTAAGTGTGATCACGTACTTATCTATTTCATTTATTCTAAAAACATATACTTTGGCAACTGTTTTCTAATACGGTAAATGCATTTTAGTGGTTGACAAAAATAGATCACAATATTTTTTTTAAATGAATACAAATTTCTGCGACAGACTGACGGTCTTCTTCCTCCGGCAACAATAACATCGAAACAAAGAAAAATATTTTTTCCTTCATTAAGCACTTTTAACATTTTAAAGTTATGTTTTACGTGAAATCGTCACAATTTTTACTGTGGTAAAGTTATGTAGACAATTTGATCGCTGATATTATACACGAAGAGAAAATACGGGTAAGACTTGATTTTCGGACCGGAACAATCAATTAAAGGATTTCCTTGACGTCATAATTGACTGCCAGATGTTAAACGTCATATTTTGTTCACTTAGCTCATTAGCTCCGTTTTTACGTAAATATTTTTCAATCGAAGTTTGTAAAATAGTAGCATGACATGATGACGTGTCCCCTTTTTTTGTTTAAAAAACATAAAAGAAACGTTTGCTAGTGCCTGTACCAAGTCCAGCTATACCTAGTTACTTTCGTTATTTACGTTTGTATTTTGTCTTTTATATGTCTTTCTAGTACAGTGCCCTTGTCATTGTAAATTTCGGCCATTGTAGATGTTTACTGCTATTCTTTCTTTTTAATTCAGATTGGCTAAGTAATTCGTTGGGAATGCATAGAAAATATAAAAATTATTACGGGTAAATTATAGAAAAATGGCAGGATTTAAGCACTATGAAAACACGTGTGACGATACGACAAATGTACTTTATTTCTTTGTTTTATCAACTTCTGCTGACAATTGAAAATGGAAATAATGGGAGGTTGGATGACCCAACAGTATTTGCTAAAACCTAAACTGACAACGTGGAATTTATATTTGCACATAACTCTGAAGATCACTTGAAATCTTTTCTTTGAAATCATTAATATAATAAAATATTATAATATTATCTTACAGAAACTTTAATGTCCAAAAATACTAGTATTTAATTGAAATGTGTTCTTTTATTCTGTTATAACTGAACTTTACCATGTTTACACTCGTCTACTCAGTGATGACTGCTGTATCCAGAAATGAAAACTTTAGAGAAATTTTGCAACATCATAAAATCATAAAATGCACAGAAGCAATACTACGATATTTTTTTATTTATTCTTCATGTTATTTGTGCTTTCATACTTACAGTTTATACATTTGTAATTTCTTTTCAAGAGTCGTACAGAACCTGACGCAAATATTGGGATTGTACTTATTTAGCATGAAAGATACCTTATGGAGGTTAATTGTTGGTTTGATCAGTTATATGTCATAAATATTTACCATAATATATTCATTTACTGTATTTAAAAAAAAGTTGGATAAAGTTTCCATTGCATGAGATATGATTTGAATTTTTTCAGATGCCTACTGCAATGATTCATTGGCTGACGAAAATTCAGGACCAGTAAACATCACGTGTATACTAGCCCTCAATTCCACAAATATGCCAAGTGTAAACGTAACTTTTCGCAAAGATACATCGTACAACCCAAGAATAATCGGTACGATTCAGGCTGATGGCACTGTAACCAATCTTGAATCAGACATCACAGTTTTCGTCTTAACATCAGATTCCATCATAATTTCAGTACAAAACACAACATGTGCAGTGAGCGGAATATATGGTGTTTCCATTAGTTTTGAATCGGAAAATGCAGAAATTGCTGAAGGAAGACTAACGATAACGAGTAGGTCATTATGATGAATAGAACATTAAATAAGAAATAGAAATTTAACTTTGCAAAACCAACAGATGAATGAATAAATTGTAAGAGTCAAAACAACGATTTTTAGAAGACAATGAGTCATTTATTTCGTTTATCACCTTTTTAAAACTAAAACAGAGATTTTATAAAAGCAGAATTACGTGTGTACCGCGGTAGTCGAATAAGGAAGTGTTTCAAAGAAAGTTACCTCTATATTAAAATTCCGATTTTAGGGTTGTTTTTTTTATATCTACCGGCGTATACCAATAAGTGATATTCAACAGAAATCATAGTTTGCAAATTAATTGAGTAGCACGATATCCACGGAAAATGAACAAATTGACAAGAGAACAACGTGACTTCTAGGACAAAATGCATGTGCAGTGAGCGACACCCATCTGTCAAAATTCATTTATCAATATAGAAAAAACACAAACATTTGTAGAAATTTACCTTTGATATTTTCATCTGAAGCAATAACATCATTAGTCGTCCTTTCTTTAAAAAAATGTTAAAAATTAAGGGGAATTTCCCTTTTGCATACCTCTGTCCTCGGTTGATTTTGGTTATTCGTTTAGATCTTTTTGGTTATTTGTGCTCAATTAGATACATTTGCTCATATGTCTGCTCATCAAATTTTTGGAAAAGAGTCTCAAGGTAGATAGACAGTAATATTTATATCCATGAGATTTTGTTGTAAGTCAGCACAATTGAAGAATCAATTCTACTTAACCAAAATCTGTAATAAAAAATATGGGTCACCATGCTTATTTTTTCTAGAATTGAGATCAAAGTTTGCTCATTTTTAGCCATTTTTTCACCTAAGTTTACAAAGAATGCACGGGGAAAATATGGAAAGGCAAATTTTAGCTTAATAGAAATGAATTTTTTATCCATGATAATTTGATGTATTTTTGTGAACAGATAGTTTATGATGTAATTTATTGGTTACAATTAAAAAATGAATATGTCACCATGCTTTTAACGGAGATATTTTACAAAGTTTCCGGATGAAACATTATTTTCGGGAAAGGGGAGTTAATTCGCGGCAAAATAAACGAAATATGACGTTTCACATTTGTCATTCAATTATGACGTCACAAAGGAAAGGCCGTCAAATTATTATTCCGGCCCGAAAATCAAACCTACCCCGTACCCGACTCTTTATTTTTCTTATGCGCGATTGCATTGCGCAGAGCAACAGTGTCTATCTACCTTAATTCCTTATGGGTATTAATTTGGTTAGATTTTGGCCTGAAAAATTATACTGATCGGAATTAAACAAATAAAAAGAATGGCAATACTTAGAAGGTGTTCGGATTAAATATATGAAACAAATCTGACACCAATGCACACAAAATGAATTGATGAAACCTGAGGCATTGAATCCGTCATATGAATTTGCAACCTGACAAATATACTCCTATAACTAATTTTTGTATTTATTTTCATGAAAAATCATAGTCTTTTCTCTCTGCTTGAAGTTGGTAAATGCTGTAATTGGATAAAAAAATAATAAATATTATTTAATTTTAAGCATTAATGATCAAATGATAATAATTAATGTGATTATAAGATACTATAATACTAAGGAGTATCTCCCTTCCGCAAAGTTTGGCATCACTGTTAAGATCCTATTGGTAATTTATTCTTTATTAGTTTTTGCAGACATATAGGAACATGGATTTCCAAATGTTTTGATTTGATCGGCACTAAAGAGACCTAAGTGTCGAAAAGCGCATATGCAGAAACTACATTAACAGTAACTTCGCTATTTATTATTTGAAATTAAGTATAATAGCATTATTAGCAAAAACATTCTCCAGCCCAGTAGCCAGTACTTCGGTGCTGACCCGAAAGCCAATACTATTGTGAACCTTGCAATGTCTAATTTTTTGTAAATTTTGTTGAAACTAAGGAGTATCTCGCTCATGCAAAGCCCTTTCCTTAGCTTATTTTGGCTTTACATTTAGTTCATATTGGTTAATTGTTATCTATCAGTTTTTGAACATCTTTGAGTTTATGGTCTTCCAAACGTTTAGATTTTATCTGCACTGAAGAGATATAAGTTGTCGAAATGCGCATATTTTGCAGAATAAAAATTAAGTGTTACTTCGGTATTTAGTTATTTGTTACCACTGGCTCGATGCCTCTGCTGATGGACTGTTGTTCCCCGAGGGTATTCACCAGACCAGTAGTCAGTACTTCGGTGCTGACCCGAAAGCCGATACTATTTTGAACCTTGCAATATCTAATTTTTTGTAAATTTTGTTGAAAACTAAGGAGCATCTCCCATATGCAAAGCTCTGTCCTTAGCTTTTTTGGCTTTACATTTAGATCATATTGGTTATTTGTTCTCTATCAGTTTTTAACATCTTTGAGTTTACTGTTTTCCAAACGTTTAGATTTTATCAGCACTGGAGAGATATAAGTTGTCGAAAAGCACATATGCAGATAATAAATTTAGTGTTACTTCGGTATTTATTTATTTGCTTCCACTGGGTCGATGCCTCTGTTGATGGACTGTTAGTCCCCGAATGTATTCACCAGCCTAGTAGTCACTACTTCGGTGCTGACCCGAAAGCCGATACTATTTTGAACCTTGCAATATCTAAATTTTGTAAATTTTGTTAAAAACTAAGGAGTATCTCCCTCATGCAAAGCTTTGTCCTTGGTTTATTTGGCTTTACATTTAGATCATATTGGTTAATTGTTCTCTATGAGTTTTTGAACGTTTTGAGTTTATGGTCTTCCAAACGTTCTCTATCAGTTGTTGAACATTTTTGAATTTATGGTTTTCCAAACATTTAGATTTTATCAGCACTGAAGATATATGTTGTCGAAAAGCACATATGCAGATAATAAATTTAGTGTTACTTCGGTATTTAGTTATTTGTTACCACTGGGTCGATGCCTCTGTTGATGTGATGTTAGTGCCCGAGTGTATTCACAAGCCTAGTAGTCAGTACTCCGGTGCTGACCCGAAAGCCGATACTATTTTGAACCTTGCAATATCTAAATTTTGTAAATTTTGTTGAAAACTAAGGAGTATCTCTCTCATGCAAAGCTTTGTCCGTATTGTCTGATTAATTTTTAAAGTCGGAGTACATTTCAAGGTAATTAGTTGAATAAACATGGGTTGCTAAGATTTTGAGCGTGCAAGTTGTTTTATTCGGCTCTTTTCGGGTGAAACAGTTTAATTCGATTAATTATTCTGAATCATGCAGCTTGAACTTACTTAAAAATCATTGAAAAAAGAATACGCAAATATATATATATATGTTATAAAAATAAAAGCCGATATCCCACCATTACAACAGAATATTCCATGAATTATTACCGTTTTACGTGACAAACATGAATTGGTAAATATTCTCGATACGGAAATGTCTATTTTGTGTCAGATGCTGATTTCTATAACAATGCAAATACTCAGTAGGATATGTCATATAATTTTCCTGTGTTATCGATGTTTTGTCACTTTGCTAACATTTTATCGTCAATTACCTCTTGTACATGTCTCTACTAACCACCTGTTGTTACCGAAAGGTCGCATATTTTCGATCCAAAGATCGGGAAAAAAATTCTACAAAAAGCTCGTCTTATATTTATATGAAAAATTACTGAAGGACAAAGTTAAGTATGCGCCATATGAATGAATATGCAATTAATAAGGTTAGAAGTAAATAATTTGAGATACTTGGTGTAAATAATATGATAAATGATTTGAAAGACTGAAAGGAAACACAACAGCGATTGAATAGTCTTAACCTTCAATAAGAATTAAAGTGTCTCAATAACAAAAGAAATGCTCACAATAGGTCTTTAAATTATTAGTATTTTTTTCCTTTAGGTCCACCAGAAGTTCCAAAATTAACTTTAAATGTAGACCAAGTCATCGATCTTGTATTTGAAGACGGCACCTTCTACAGACTTGGTGGAGAACACCAGTGCGAGAGTAACGTGGGTTCTCTACCTGCGGAAATTGAAATAGACATAATGTATGCAAATGAAACAACATATAAAAGTTTTCCTTCCGATGGAATCAAAATTTTTGAACAAGCTACACCAACTGTTGAATGTGAAAATAGAAAAGGGATAAAGTTTGCCATTAGATTTACAGAGAATATGACCGATGCTGTCATAAGGTGTAGGGTTTCAGGAGTTCATGACGGAACAACAGAAAAATTAACATTGATTCCAAGTTAGTATTTATAAGGGAAGGTGGACATAGCCTGAAAATATCTATGCAATGACTATTCCAAACAACTGTTGTAATTACAAGTACAAAAGTATTTGGTTTATCATCATAACTTAACAGATTTTAATAGATCTGGATACAATATCACATTAGTATATGAAATAATTTTTCACTAGAATACTTGTTGATTACACACACATACGGATTCTTTTCATTCAACATTTAAAATTTTCATTACGGTTTGATATGTGTACCGCATTAAACAGTTCATGCTTTGCCTTGAAGAAAACCTTGTCATAAGTTCACGTCTGCACTGCAAATGCTTCACTTTTACAAGTTGCTTTCGTTGATTTCGATTTAATGATGTCTGTCTCACATAAATTTTATCGTACTTGTGCTGCCATATGTTGATCCAATCCAATGATTGACATAACACTCTATGATTTGTTGTCCCGTTTTGTTTAATTGTTTTTTTTTTCTTTATCATTGTACTACATAAAATGACGTTTAGAATCGAAACTATAATTTGATTTTGAAAGGAAGAACCTACGTTTTTGAAATCGTAAATACTTTTGACATCGAAAATTCGTCCAGGGTCGAATTTTTATAAACAGAGAACTACTACAACTAAAACTATTATATTCAACCGCTGTTGCTTTTGTTGCTTCAAATCCTTTATGAAACTCAATTACTTTTTATCGAATTCACATTGAGATATTTATTTCAATCCATGAATGGAACAGTGAAAAAATGAAAGAAAATTTTAGTATTAAATCTTAATGATCTATATAAAATCTTCCCACAAGGTTGAATATTTAATCTGAGGTGAGAACCACTTGTTTTATGATTGGTAGAATAACCAATCGTCTGGTATGTTACTGTCAAAATAGTCTAAATTTGATGTATGAAATGGTTTTCAAGATTTTTCCATTGGTCCAATGTTAAACTAAGATCTGCAGTGGCGGCCATCCTGGATTTATGATCGGTACTTACATCATATATTTGTTTAATGATCATCATGTAACCACTTTTAGTTAATATCATCTTAATATATGAAATGGTTTTCAAGAATTTAACAATTTAACAACATTTTCCTAAAAGGTTCTATTTTGAACTAAGTAGAAAAAAGAAGGGAAACGGGGAATGTGTCAAAGAGGCAACGACCCACAGGGGAGTAATAACAACTCAGAGCCACCATAAGATCTTCAATGAACGGTGAGAAAACCCCACACCCAACGGCAGGTCGGAGTCGGCCCCTGAACAAAGAGCAATCAAGTCCAGCCAATAAACATCATCCTAGACTCCTAAGATCTGCTTTAGTGATATTCAGTGGCGGCTATGTTGCGTTAATGATTGATACTTAAATCATTTTTTTTTATTTTCTGACTATCATGTTACCATGGCAACTTGATAAATGAACCGGATTTTGAGAATTAACATTTAAAACATTTTGTCTTACATATGTAGAAATTGTAGTGTAGGATAATATGAACACTTTTGATATTTAAACCTGATCTTTAAATGAAAACGTTTTTGAAAAATAAGAAAAACTATGAATATTTGATCAATAAAGGGCAATAACTCCTATATGGTAACTTAGATTTCTCTTCAAGATTTTCAGGTGGGTAGATCTTGATATGCTGAACATTTTTGCAATTTAAAGTTGAACTCCATCTTTTAAAGTTTTTCTGATAAAAAAAAATTAAAAAAAACTATAAAAGTTTTTTAAATTTTATGGAAAAAGGCAATAACTCCAATATGTTTTTTTTTGGCTTTTCTTCAAAATTACAGGGCGGATAGATCTTGCCATGCTGTTCATTTTAATACTGTCAGATGTTTGATATCAGTAACGGTTTTGAGTAATTTGCCAAAAACTGCAATTTACACTGTTCTATTTTTAGTAAAAGCGGCAATATTGTTTGGTCTTTTGACTTATTGAACACAATTTTGAAACTGCTTACCCTGGTGATGATTAAGTCAACGTTTGGTTACAATTGGTCCAATGGTTCAAGAGGAAAGATTTTTTTTTTTTTAAACTGATGACAAAAAGTATAAAAGTACTTAAATTTAAAAAAATAAAGGACAATAACTCCTATACAGGTATTTAGATTTTCTTCAAAATGACCAGGTGGATAGATCTTGATATGCTGAACATTTTTGCAATTTTAAGTTGACCTCCACCTGTTACAGATTTTCAAATAAAGAGTTAAAAAATGTTACAATATTGAAAATTTTACTGAAAAAGGGCATCAACTCCAAGACAGTTTATCTGATTTTCTTCAAAATTGCAGGCCGCCGTGCGCGGTCCCGGCTGAAGAATAGGCCCGCAGCATCCTCTGAGCTTGGAGTATGAGCCATCCTAACAGAGGACCCCGAGGGAACCCCGGGATATAGAAATAGGACCCAGTATCTCCGGCTTGCGGGGTGTGACCCCTCCTAAACGGAGGCTGACCCCGAGGGTCCCGGGATATAGAAATAGGACCCATTCCGTGGTTGTGCGGGATTAATAAATACACAACCCATCTTTCGGATGGGATGTAAACTCAGGTCCACGTGTTGGAAGAAATGCCACGCTTCCTGCACGTTAAAGAACCCTTGTAGCAAGCTCTCTTTGGGGTGGTCCGTAGGTGATCGGCTACAAGGCTAAATTCCCCGCCCTTGACGATTTCACCCTACTTTTCCAGTGGCAGTCAGAATTTCCCGTCCCATGGCCATTTCCATACCCCAAAGTGATTAATTATCAACAAACTTGTTCTCGTCTTGATATAGCTGAAATATTGCTGAGTAGACGTTAAACAATATTCAATCAATCAATCAATCAATCAAAATTGCAGGTAGATATTGCCATGCTGATCATTTTTACCAAGTTAGATTTTTAATATCTGTAATGGTTTTTGAGTTTTAGAAAGCAATAAACTCTGATGTTCTATTTTTCGTAACAACAGCCATTGTGTTTGATCTTGGGACTAATTGAACATAATTTTGAAACTGCATAACCTAGTAATGATTCAGCCTAATTTTGGTTACATTTGGCCCAGCAGTTTCATTCAGAGGAAAAGTGTTTTGAAATGGTTGACGGATGGACGGACGGACAGACGGACGACGGACGCAAAGTAATGGCAAAAGCTCAGTTGGCCTTTTAGGCCAGGTGAGCGTAAAAAAAAGTGAATTAAGACTGTCTCACCCTCAGACTTACATGGACTTATTCTAAGATGTCAATACAAAAGTCATAATACTTGATATCAATAACCACTATATTCTAAGATTTTTCATAATTAGTAATGTTTTATATATGAATCATTTCAGGAAATATCTGTAATTGTGCGGAATCTGGATATACAATAGGTCATCCGAAGAGATGCGATGCATACGTTCTGTGTACAAAGGCAAACAATTTACTTTACCCTACAGGTAAAGCTTGTCCTGGGGTAATGTGTAGAAATAGCATTTCTGGGATTTGCTCAAACAATTGTACAGCTGAGGTATGCGAGCAGCAGGTTCCAACAGGTAAGATGCAATTTCATTATGTCCTGGCAAATACTGAAATGGAGTGATCGATCAAATATATTGATTATGTTGACATAGACAGAACTTTGCGACTGAGTTATTGCAGTTAAAAATTGAATATACTAGACAGGCACATTTCTTTCAAATTAAGATACCATTAGCGAATGTATTTTTTGTTTACTATTATCTACATGAGAATACCTTTCTTTCTAGCGCACCATAATTTGCAAAGACTGGTTACCATGGAAACAGATGCCCCCGATAATGACGATAAACAATAGCCTACAGAAAACGGCCTTGCACACCCCGAAGATCTAAACCCATTCTTGATATATATAGGGCTCTATTTTTTTGTTACACAATACTTTTGCCTAAACAAAGTGTTTCTTTAAATATATATGACTTTCTCATATATATTTTGCTAAAATAGCATGAATAAGGACGTTGGTGCCACAGAATTTGAACTCCGCGCTTGGAAACTCGGCGATGATGAACAAAGTTGGTCGTAAATCTCAAGGAAACAGCAATTTTCGTACGCAGCAATAGTTGACGCACCATTGTGTCAATTTATATTAGAATCCATCAATGTTTACGGCCTCTGCCCCGGCATTTTTTGTGTGGTCTAACGTTAAAAGAACGTCAAATGAAATATTTGAAACCCAGTTGCGATCCAGATTTGGTGATCACGTCCCTTGAATAGTTGTGCTTGACATTGGAAAATATGTCAATGACAACATCAAACTTCGCCTTAGGATCGGAGATCGAATGAAAACGGGATATTTACGTCCAGATCTACTTGATGGATCTAGATGCCGTCGGACGAATCGGACGTTCTACCATCTATATGTGACCATATCTAGGACGTAGGACTTGATCTTTGTCCGGCCTGTCTATAGTTCTGTGGTTTGAGTTAATGTCTGTACTTACTAGATATTTAATTCATTAGTTTAAGAAACCGGACATCAGTTACTCGAAAGTGGTCAGTGTTAGTTGTCAGAAGAGCTAGTGGTGTGTGGGGGGAGGGGGTTGTGGCACTGTCTCACTTTAACACCTGCTTGGTTCAAAATATTCTTTTGCACCTTTATGAAACAATCATTAGAATTTAAATACGGTCCACACCGGTCAAAGAGTCAACTGAATTCTATTGCAGTTTGTATGTTTTTTTAATATAACTGTGTTTCATAATTCTTGTGCATATGTTGTATTTGCTTGATCCGTTGTGGATGTAATTTGCAAAATAAAATTTATTTGAAATGTATCAAATATTTTCTTGAGGGAGGACGTATTTTCCATGTAGGACAGAGTTTTGTGTTACTTTTTGTCATCTAGATTCTTGCGTTCTCGACCAAGATGTTTTATTTAGCTCACCTGACCCAAAGGGTCAGTGTGAGCTATTGCCATCACTTGGCGTCCGTCGTCCGTCCGTCGTCTGTCTTCCGTCCGTTAAACTTTTCACATTTCAACTTCTCCTCTGAAACTACTGAAGCAAATTCAACCAAACTTTACAGGAATGATGTATGGAAGGTCCTTTACAAAGATTGATCATTTCTTTCCGATCCGACAAAAAACATGGCCGCCAGCGCGGAACTTAGGTTTAACATAGGATCCTATGGGAAAAAATAACATTTTCATCTTCTGCTCTGAAACCTCTGAAGCATATTCAACCAAACATTACAGGAAATGATGTACTAAAGCTCCTTAACAATGATTGCTCATTTCATTCCGATCCGACAAAAAACATGGCCGCCAGAACGGAAAATGGTTTAACATTGGACCCCATGGGAAAATCATATTTTCATCTTCTGATCTGAAACGGCTGAAGCAAATTCAACCAAACTTTACAGGAATGATTCACTAAAGGTCCTTAACAATGATTGCTCATTTCCTTCTGATCTGACGAAAAACATGGCCACCAGCACAGAACTTGGGTTTTACATTGGACCTATTGGAAAAATCACATTCTCATCTTTTGCTCTAAAACCACTGAAGCAAATTCAACCAAACTTTACAGGAATGATGTACTAAAGCTCCTTAACAATGATTGCTCTTTTCGTTGCGATCCGACAAAATACATAGCCGCCAGCACGGAACATGGTTTAACATTGGACCCTATGGGAAAATCACATTTTCATCTTTTGCTCTGAAACGGCAAAAGCAAATTCAACCAAACTTTACAGGAATGATGTATGAAAAGTCCTTAACAATGATTGCTCATTTCGTCCTGATCTGACGAAAAACATGGCCGCCAGCACAGAACTTAGGTTTTACATTGGACCTATTGGAAAAATCACATTCTCATCTTTTGCTCTGAAACCACTGAAGCAAATTCAACCAAACTTTCCAGGAATGATTTACTAAAGCTCTTTAACAATTATTGCTCATTTCGTTCCGATCCGACAAAAAACTTGGCCGCCAGCACGGAACATGGTTTAACATTGGACCCTATAGGAAAAATCACATTTTCATCTTCTGCTCTGAAACGGCTGAAGCAAATTCAACCAAACTTTACAGACATGATATACTAAAGGTCCTTAACAATGATTGCTCATTTCGTTCCAATCCGACAAAAAACATAGCCGCCAGCACGGAACATGGTTTAACATTGGACCCTATGGGAAAATCACATTTTTATCTTCTTCTCTGAATCGGCTAAAGCAAATTCAACCAAACTTTACATGAATGATGTATGGAAGGTACTTAACAAAGTTTGCTCATTTCGTTCCGATCTAATAAAAAACACAGCCTCCAGCACGAATATAACTTAGGTTATACATTTGACTCTATTGGAAAAATCACATTTTCATCTTCTGCTCTGAAATTACTGAAGCAAATTCAACCAAACTTAAGAGGAATTATGTACTAAAGGTCCTTAACAATGATTGCTCATTTCTTTCCTATCCGACAAAAAACATGGCCGCCAGCACGAAACATGGTTTAACATTGGACCCTATGGGAAAATCACATTTTCATCTTCTGCTCTGAAGCGACTGAAGAAAATTCAACCAAACTTTACATGAATGATGTACTAAAAGTATGTGAAAACTATACTTTTCACTATCTTCTATTTAAGCCAATTTCAATTAACTGTGATGGGATGGTGTATTGAAGGTCCTTTGCAAAGCTTCCTCATTTCAATAGGATCAGACTTAAAACACTTGGAGAACATAGCTTAACATTAGACCTCATTGGTAAAATACATCTGTTTTGGTCATGCATGGCATAGAAGCATTTTGTCAGGTGAGCGATACAGGCTCAGTCTCTGAGCCTCTAGTTTTTATATTATAGGGTCTAACTTATATTTTTTTTTACTGGATATAATGTGGAATAGATTATACTTTTCTCACTCCAGATGCTTCTCAGATTTTTTTTCTTTTTGGTCAGCAAATATGTATTTAAAAAATCTTAAGGCCTCTTGCCCAGAAAAAAAACACACACATGCTTAAATTCAATGCAGGGATCAAAAGGTTATAAATTATTTTATATTGCCATAAAACTCATCTGTACTTTACTGACTAAAATAAATTAAAAAATAGTTTATTAGATTGGATAACTCAACTGTCGTGGTCACAAATATGAGATAAAACCCTGTTAATAAAAATGCGCCACCAAATGCTGCGGTGTTAATGACGTAAACATCAAGTCTACACCGTTAAACTTGTCTTAAAGGCCTATGCCACCAACCCTGAATTAGATGCTGACCACAGAAGACAATGATGACTACCCCATACATAAACTCTATATTTGCAGTCATAAAACATTGTAAAAAAAATAGAAAAAAATGTTTATAAACTTAATTTGTTGTCTCAATTTTTTTTTTTGTGTTTGTGAAACCAAAGTTCATGTCTTTAATTATTTTTTGTAGAAATGTCTGGCAATTTTATTGTGAGGGCATACATTTTACCGTCGACATCATTTGGAGAAATTATTTACCGTTAACCGTCGCAAGGGTACATCCATTCCTGACCTCTGTTATTCTCTACAAATATGGGGAATGACATGGACCACATACACTTGACTTGGATTAAGATGAACTACCAAATACAGGTAGCATCAAAGTTCCCCATAGTTTCAACTTGTTGACATGGTCTTGCCGTAAACGCTACATATAGGTCTTAATTCCGCAATTTTCTTTGCAGGCCAGATATGTGGCATGATAGAAGGTAGTAAAAATGAATAAAACATGTAGTTTTTTGTTATTATTAGGAGGAAATATACAATATAGTACCTAAGGTAGTACAACAATATTTCAGCATTTTTGAATTTATTTTTATATTTTCACAATCAAAACAAGAAACAAACATGCATGTATTTTTTTTTTCATTTTGCACAAGTCTTATATAAATTTTGTTTTTATATGTAAACGCTTTAGAAAAGGGTCAATTTCTCTTAATTTATATATAGTATTTGCATTTAAAAAGTTAGGATGGTATTTGTATACTAAAATTATTTCAAATGAAAATTAAAACAAGATTGGTAATCACAAGATTTTAATTTTGTGAAATTAGAAAATTAAATTAATGACCCCACTGTTCTTTTTGTTTTTAGAAATTAAGTACAATACAAAGGCCAGCAACATTTAAATTAATCTTAATTCTATCTGCATCAAATGTAACTTAAATAATATGGAAAATAGTCTCTAACTTTACAACAAAAATCCCTTATTTTCAGAAACGATTGTGGGCTTATATGACAAGTGACTCCAGTTTATGTTTTTGCATTCTCTTTCAACAGATTATTACTTGGCAATAAGTCACACTTTTTGAACCGACCCCTGTACCACCTCAGGACAATTATATTAAAAATATAAAAGACAGAGAAGTATTTTTTACTGTGCGGGGCCACTAGGCTATCTGCCCACTTTGCACCAGCAAGTAGTTTATTAATTGCCCAGGGAGGGAATCGAACCCTCGTACACAGTTATATAGAAGGAGATATATACATTTTTTCTGTGTCCTGTATAGATCTTAGAGATGGCAAATATATGTTTTTCTTGTGTCTTTTTCTTTGGAGCATCCCAAATTGTATTGCCAATATAATATATCAAGATTGAATACAGGACTTTCGAGAAAGGAACTCTCGTGTAATTGAAGGCGGAAACGATCGCCTCGGACTAGTTAAAAGGAATACTGGATATCTAAACTTTTTGAAATAAATATATACAACTTTAAAAACAAATTTATGAAATCAAAGTGCATTTTAGATTTTTCCTATATGACAATTCTTTAACTAAATTCTAATTGACGAAAAAAAAATAACTTGAAGTACCACAAAACGATTAAACATAAATTACCCTTAGCTCAACAGTGTTCCTTATTTAGTGATTCCCTCTCAGTATATTGATGTATTGATTTTTTACATATAAAATAGATCTGTTATCGGAGTGAACATGATTCAAAAGTCCCGTATACTATATCACACTTTTTGAACCAATGTACAACCTTCAGACAGTTGATATTCAAAACATGAAGCCAAAGAAGTATTTTTACTGTGTAGGGCCACTAGGCTATCTAACCACTATGCACCAGCATGTACTTAATAAATCGCCTAGGGAGGGAATCGAACCCTCGTACACAGAAAAATAAGGAAAAAAAACAATTAAAGAAATTTAAAATTAGTTTTCGGTATATATGTAGTCCGTTTTGAACTTGAGAAATTCAAATGTACAATATATCTTACATGTATACTTTGGAACATCTCAAACAATGCGTTTTCAATGTCAATGGTCTAACATAAAGGTAATGAATAAAGGCTACAATTGTAACCTTTCCTCCAATTCTGCTGTTTGTTCTTCAGTGGCGGATTAAGGGGACCCCCCTTAGGTCGGAAATTATATTTAAAATTCCTAGGGTTTTAAAAAATTTGGGTTCCAGCCTCCCCCCCCAAAGAAATATTGGTCACCCCCCCNCCCCCCCCCCCCCCCCCCCCGTCTTAGCGGAAAGGAAAGTCTATATCCGCTACTGTTCTTAAAACATTTCATTTATGAAAATGTTCCAATATACAAAAAATGTAGCCCATTCCTTCAAGGCACTAAAAAGGGTTATGTGGTCAAACCTGATGACTTAATTACTTGCACACTCTTTTTAGATAGACAAATGGAAAGATATGGGTAAATAAATGCATGTAATACATGTATAACAACGTATTTACCTTCAAATGTCTTTCTTATGGTTTTGGCATTTAAATAAAGAAAATAATTATGTTTTTGAAATTAAAACTGTGTCCAAACAGAAAATTTTTGTTTGCTGTCTAAAAGATGTAAATTTTTTTTTCTTACATATATTTGATACTGCAATTGCATGAATTTTGCCAATGTATAGGTATGAATGCCCTTTATCATTAACCGTCTAACGCCTCTTTTTAGCTATTGTTAACGTAAAATGGGTCCAAATTATACCATTAATGTATTGTCGCGATTAGTGAAATTACTTAAAAATTTGAACCGTTATATCGTCATTTGGAGAAAAAAACATATCGTCATTCGTCAAAACATATTTTTGTAGAAATAATCAGGAAATTTTATCGTGAAAGCATAAAAATTGCCGTAAACGTCATTTGGCCTAACTGTTTCTGTTAACCGTCATACTGATAGGACCCATTGCTACCCTCATAGAGCAGCAGTGACACCAATTGGGAAAAGCAGGATGGTGAATTCCGTTAACAAATAACTAAAACCGAAGTTACTGTGAATTTAATTTCTGCATATGCGCATTTCGACAACTTATGTCTCTTCAGTGCAGATAAAATCTAAACGTTTGGAAGACCATTAACTCAAAGATGTTTAAAAACTGATAGAGAACAAATAACCAATATAACAAATAACCAAAGGAACAACAAAAAAGGCCACGTCGTTTGGGCCATCAAGGTTCAACTTTAAAGGGTTGTATTTGAGTCATGAACATGTACAGTTGTGCATGCTAATGATATGTTCCATTCTAATTTTGCCAGTGTATGCCTGGTCATGGCCATGGATGGGGGGGGGGGGGGGGGGCCTACACATTATGTATGTAAGAGGTTGGGTTGACAAACACGATGTACCACTTCTTAAATTGGACTAACATCCATTAATGTGATAATGACGTGCAATATAAAGTTTCCATTTTTCCCATAAAGTAAGCACGTGCATATATAAATGGTAAAGGTGAATTGTTTGACAAGTTTTTAAACCGTTATACCTAAACATGCATACTTTTCTAGAAGCATAAACCTGTGTGACAACGTCTCCTAAAACGCCTTTAACTCTTACCTCCAATTTTTCATGATTCTTTCTGTATTATTCTGCTCAAAAGTACCTTGTCTGGATCATCATGATCTGACATAACTCCATTGTTTACAAAAACAAAGTTTCTCGAAGACAATGATTTCCAGATATGGGCATATGTAGGAGGAGTCTGTTTATCGATGTTTCGGCAAAATATCACATTTTTTCTGACATATTCTTAATCATAATAATGGTGATTTATACTGGTACAGGCCCGTGAATAAATAAAACGGAAGGTTCCTGCCATTTTGACTTATGCATATTCATTAGAATAAGCGGACATACTAGAAAAAGATTTTCTTCAACTTTTAGCGCGAAAAACGCATTAACTTAACAGCGGACTAGAAATTTCGACTCACTGGAAATATATATTAGAACTTAATATGCTTTGCAGTGTGAATGTACATTTGACAGAATTTATAAAGTTACAGAAAAATTACTAGACGTCACCGTTTGTCTATTCGTAATTCTTATTAGCTGGTAAACTTAATCAGTAAATTTACGGTACGTTTTTGTTCACATAATCCTCTTATCCATCCAATCAAACTTTCTTTTGATAAATACCATGTTTATTATAGAAGCTTGACAAAACCTCTTGCTGATTAAACGAAGCAAAGTGATAAACACACAAAGATTAACACACCTAAGGCGAAGCGAACCAAAAATACAAATTAATTAATTGAAAATCAGTTCCGCATCCAAACGTTCTGAAAATCAATAGGGTTCTGTATAATGCCAAGCCAACACATAATAATTATTCCAAATTTTGCTTCATAATGTGCATTTCTGAGAACGTTATCGTTTATACAAGCAGTCCAAATACGGGTGATTTCTATAGCTTGATGGGCTCCGCCCTTAGATATTAAAACGATAAAATATCCCTAATTATACAAGATTGTAAATTGCTTTACTTTAAGCCTCTGATGATTCATTAAACGAAATAAGGAACAAAACTATAGACACTGTAAGCAAAGTCAACGCTCCAACCTACCCCCCCCCCCCCCTTTCATTTGATTGTAAGGGGAAATGCATCATTTGCCATTAGCAGCTTTAACAAAATGTTGATACATATTAGAATCTGAAGTAGATGCCTAAAAAACCTATACAAGTTAGGAACATATAACACTGTCCTTTTATTTACTAACCCGAAAGTCAATAATTGTGCTGGGTCTTAACTTGCAAGCTTTTATCATAAATGGGTAGATGTGAAAAAAAAAGACAAAATGTAAAAACGTCAGTTTTAGCCATATCAATAATAAAGAACATTTCATATTTTCATGTGGGAATAATACAAAAGGGAACGATTATTTACAGGAAATAAAAGTTTAATACAAAATATTAAAAATAATTCAGATAAGCTGTATGCATATATCTAAAATATCCACTACATGATTGTAATCTTGGCTGCTCTATACGTAAGAGTCTTTTGCACCGAGTAGGTCTGACTCAGCAAATGCCCTCAACCCTAATAGGTTAACATGCGTTTTGTTAGAAAACAAATAAATATATTAATAATCATGACCTAGCTGTTTTTGGAGAACGCAATTATTATTTTCAAGATTTGTATTAAAATTGCAAAAGCTGTAACACTGTAGCTTTAACACTGTTTAGAATAAAAATAAATACCCAATCACTAACGAACAAACTTATGTCAATATCTTGAAACTGAATTTGATCCAAGATAATTTATTTAAAGGTTTTTGTCAAGCATTCTTTCACAACAAGTTAAATATATGTATCGAGCCAAAAAAAAATAATAGGTCCATTGATGTTTTGTCCTTTATAGATAAAACACCAATGGAAAAACTCAATTTGAATTTCATTGGAAATATACTTGGAACCAAAAAGAGCTCCACTACTGTTATAGTTCGTGAGGAATTAGATTTATTGGCAGTTGAAAGTTTCATAAAGACTCAAACACTAAGTTATCTCTCTAGACTTAACAACAATCAACTGAATCCTCTTCTCAAAGAGGCTTATCAGCTGGCAAAAGATTTACACTCTGATGGTATTTACTCTTAGTTCACATATTTATCTAGCATTACAGAAGAAATAAACTTTGAATTAAAAGATCTAAGTGAATGTAAAACAGAAAAACAAACCAAAAATTTAAATGTCATATAAAAAATTCTGTCACAAATTATTATCATTCATTAATTAATGAAAAAATAAATAATCTAAAAGAGGAAAATAAAAACTTCCATCAAAAATTTTTCAAAATCACGAAAGACATGCCCGAGTTTTACCTTTCACATCCAAAAAAGAGATTCGAAAGCTTACCTAAATTCAGAGTTAGTAGTCACATGTTGTTAATTGAAGAAGGGAGGTATAAAAACATTACTTTGTAAAACTTGTAACGTCATAGAGGATGAGTTCCACTTCTTTTTCAACTGTAAAATTAATTATTCATGTCGAAAGCAATTTTAGACTACTATCAGTGTAATATAATACATTAACCAATTAGACAAACTTGTTCTAATTCTTAATCCGTCAACACCCGATGATAATAAAACAGTGGTATCTTATATACAGCAGTCATTAGAACTGAGGAAAGATGACCCTCATACTGTTTTAGTATCGAAATAATACTGTCTTACTTTTTCGTTTTTGTTTTATTTGTTCATATTTGTTATCATTGTTTAAATGTCTTTGCTATAATCCTAATGGGTTAAATAGTTTTCAATAAAGTATAATTATCTGGGTGATTTAGACAGACTTGTTGATAATATATTAAATAAGATACTACTGTATTACCTGATACAAAAACGTCTCAGCATGCTAATGCTTAAAACAAAATGTTATGAAATAATTAATGAAAAAAATGTGTGTTTGAAAAGAGACAAAGTAAAATGTCATTTCAAAATACAATATCAGAAAAAGACGAAAATGTTCAGGCACAGTTTCGTTAAATATAATCAAAATATTTGTTTAAGCTCTGTATCACAACTTACATCATGTATTTGTTGGGTTATACTTTAACGAAATCTTAAATTTTTGCTTCCATTGTAAATTTTCACCAAATGAAATATTTTGGATGATATTTTTACACCCCTTAATCGGGTATAGCAGTATTTTGAAATTCATAAAGTTTTATTCACAATAGATAATGTTTTTGGTAATTTTATCAATAACAGCGAACTGATGATATAAACTTCTACAAATAGGAACATCATGGAATAATCAGCGCATTTTGCTACCATAAATTGTTTCCTAAAATTGATAAACCTTAAAACCCTAAAAGATAATTTCTTAATTTACCGTGTATCAACAAAGGGATCGATCTTTATGATGTATCAAGTATATTTAGAGACTCAAAAATTAAAAAAAAACCTATTCCTCCTTATTTTGAAAATATGGAACTCCCCCCCCCCCCCCCCAATAATCAGTTCTTATACTTACAAGAACCTACAAGAGACCTTATTTTTAATTATTCATCTGTTGCCAAAAATTAATCAAAATTAACCCTTGACCTGAAATTGTGCAAGCTCGAAGTTTCGATATGAACCTAGAGGTCATGTTATTACAGGTCACCTCAACATCTTCAACGACCAAGAGGTAAAAACTTTTCTTCAAAAAGGACCCAAATATCGTTCTCCTTTAAATATCATTTGGAAGGACTGTCGTGAAGTCATTAAAAAAGCCGTCATGCCATTCCGTAAAAAATGGTGTAAAAGAGAAATTGCGGATAAAAATCATTAGACACTTTCATAAACAAATGCATGGAAGTCGTTGATATCCGTGTAAATTATTTTGAAACACATTATACATGTTATAAGCAGCAGAATACCATTCCTGCGATTTCAAAAAAATTAAACGGAATGATTTTGGAAAAAGAGTATATATTTGTTCCGGCAGATCAAGCAAGTCATAATGTGGTCGTTGTTTGACATAAGTATTACATCGAAGTGCTTCGGAATGAAATTACCAATTCTAGTACATTTCAAGCTACCACGTCAACAAATAATTGATGATCACATGATAGCTTCAGCTGAACTAAAAGCAACTTCTAATTATAAAAGCATTCCTACTATATATTGGCTTCATAAACTTCACAAAAATCCCTTCAATTACGTTGTATTACTGCATCAAGTAAATGTTCAACTACACATATTTCTGTTTTTTGACCAGTGCACTTACTACCATAAAAAATCTCGTAATCAACTTTAGCAACAAATGTTATGAATACAGTGGAATTAACTACTTTTGGAGTGTTAAAAATACGGTTCGCTTACACTCATCAAAGAGAAATTTTTGTATTTGATCAAATGGTCCTTCAAAAAATCACGATGTACTTACATTTGTTGCAATACATTTAAATCGTTTTTCAATGACGACAAACATGACAAACATACCAACTGGACTTGTCAGGATATGATAAAAGCATTAAATTTTCTTCTTGATAATATTTTTGTTCATTTCGGTGATACGGTCTTTCGGCAAAAAATAGGTATTCCTATGGGTACCAACTGTGCACCTCTCATAGCAGATTTATTCTTTATTGCTACGAGTCACAATTCATGGCAAAAATTCAAAAAGACCCTTCTAAACAGCATTTAGCGGATAAATTAAACAATACATATAGATATTTGGACGATATTTTGGCTTTTAATAATCCTGAATTTTCTAAATTTACAGATGAAATTTATCCTGTAGAACTTATATTATAATAAATCCAATAGAAGCAATGAACATACTCTTTTTCTTGATCTTGATAAATAAATAAATCCAGGTATGTTAAACACTTAAGTTTATGATAACAGGGATGATTTCTCCTTCTCTTTGGTCAATTTTCCCCATCTCGACGGCGATGTTCCGTTAGCCCCTTCTTTCACAACTTGTTCGATATGCACGAGTATGTAGTGATGTTTCTGACTTCAACGACCGAAATCTTTGTCTCACTGAAAAACTTCTGCATCAAGGGTTAAGATTTCATAAACTGATTAAAACATTCTCTAAATTTTATTATAGATACATTGACTTATTTAGGAAATTTCGTTCTACATGCAGGGCTCTTATACAACAGGGCATTTCACATCCAAACTTCTATGGAAATATCATTTACAAAGCGCATAAATTAAAAAGTTGTCCTTCCAAACCTATTAATCCGTTGAACAAACTTATTCATAAAGGATATAAATACAGCATTGTTGTTAAATCTTTAACTCTGGTTTTTCTTGGCAAAATATTGATCATCTTCTAAATACTTTACAACATAACTAAATTTAAACAATTTTTCATATTGGCAGTATTTGGCATTGCACAATATCGTGTTCTTCTTTCATAATTGATGATGTTGTTACACGAAATCTATTTAAAGGTATTTCAATTGACGTTTCATATGTAAGAAGGCTTGATATCATAGTCAACGGAAATTGTGTCCTTAGCTAGCTGTCAGTAACTGCGAGCATTTGTCCGGACAGTACCCTTGTGTATTGTCTTCATGTTTTTGATCTTCCATATTTGATAATATATCTATGTACATTCTTGTTTCTTTGTATGTATATATGTTAATTGATGATGGATCATTGTTTGGTCTTTATATCAATAAAATTCACTTTACTTTACTTTACTTTGTTTTATGTACTTTATTGTAAGGGTACTTGTCTTGATAAGTTGGACTTTTTTCTAGTTTGATTTTTACAGTGAGTCTTTTTGTGTATTTATTTTTTAGCATGCAAACTTTGTTTCAAAAGTAAATTCCTTAGAATTTTTAACAATGATTTTTTAACTTGTGTCATTTGGTAACGTAGGAATCGGTCACGTAGGATTTTTTTTTCATAGTTAAGGAAGTAACACCAGAGATTGACGGTAGTCATTTCATAACCAAGTAATTGAAATTCATAAGTGCTTTGTTTCTTATAAGTACCCAACATTTTAGTCTGATCCCTTCATGTAATTTTGCTAGAACATAGGTTACGTAGGAACCTTTGTTATTTGGAACTTCAAAAACTCCCGTGTTTATGAGTACTACACTTTTTTATTGTTAAAGGCCAATCTACATACATGATTTTATATATCATATTGTTAGAAAAGGTATCTTTTCAAGGTAAAATTTATATCTCTCGAGAATCAGTTTGACTCCAAGGCAGTTTTTAAGTAGCAGTAACGAAGGAATCATGAAAAATCGTGACGAGTTTTGAATTTTTTTCATTTTTTTAAAAAAAAAAGTACCATTCAAATCTTTACTTTTACAAAATCATCATCTTGGAAGAAATGTAATACGAAACAATTAATTCAAAAATTTACTGTTTTTAGTAATAAAAAGTATTCCCAAAAAACAAAAAAGCAATCTTGACATGCGAAATTTTGTATTGGAACCACACAAAAACACCACAACTTTACAATAGATCGTGGTATTGTACTTATCGTAGGTTCATTTAATTCCTATTATTGACAGTAATGAGAAAAAAATCTAACGCTGTACTTTTAATGAACTGTCCATTTCTTTTTAAACATATGTTTGGGATATTTTCAATTTTATATTTGTATCTTGGAGCCCTACTTTCGTCATCATCACGCTAAAATATTTGTAGACTAGATATTTGTAAAATATCTTATTTAAATTACCCGAAAGAACCATGCAATTTTATAAATCAAAATTGTCTCTCAACATCTCAACTGTCAGAAATTTCAGTAGTCAAGTTGATCCCTTTAACATTTTAACGTAAAAATGGCATTTTTGACATTACCCTCCTCTACAAAATGACAACTCTGAACAAATATTGTCTTTTATGTCTTTGAACCTATTACAACAGAAGCAAACTTTAATTACCCATCGTCTTTCGCTATAAAATTCATCATTAAACCAGTACACACACTTACAGACTTGGCAAAATTAGAATTTGAAATTGATGTTTTATTCACCTATTCTGCACTCCTTAAGATATATGTATGGCATGCCGTTTTTATATTTATTCAATTTCAAGATATCTTATTTAATATATAAGATATCTTTATTAGTTTATAGATATCTTATTTAAAAAATTGAAGTTAATAAGATATCTTATTTAATTTATATGATATCTTATTTAGTATATAAGATATCTATTTCAATATATCAGATATCTTATTTGATTTATAAGATATCTCTATAAATTTCTAAGATATCTTTAAACGAAATTATTTAAAAGATATCTTAAATATTTTATAAGACATCTTATTTAGTTTATAAGATATCTTTTTAATTAAATAAGATATCTTAATTATTAAATGAGATATCTTACACATTTAGTAAGATATCTTTATAACCAGTTTAATAAGATAACTTACTTAGTAAATAAGATATCTCGATTAGTTTATTAGACTTTATCTTATAGACTTTATAAAATATCTTATTTAATATATAGGATATTTTTATTAGTTTATAAGATATCTTATTCATTCAATTTCAAGATATCTTATATTTAATATATAAGATATCTTATTTAGTATGTAAGATATCTTATTTAATATATCAAATATCATATTTAAATTGAAGTTTATAAGATATCTTATTTAATTTATAAGATATCTTATTTAGTATATAAGA